>JUFY01013261.1:0-11372 GCA_001855655.1 Leptopilina clavipes
ACCAAAACAGATTTATAATTTAAATTGTTTTTTTTTATTCAAAAATACGAAATGATGGAGTTGGACTAACTTTTGTTTTGACTGTCCGTCAGATTCTTCCTTTTACTGATTATGTTATCATTAGATATTGTAAAAGGTAAAACTAATTTATTAATTATTTATCATTCCAATAAAATTCTAGATAGTTAAAAAATAATGAGATAATTTATAAAATTTGGTTAATACAAAAATTTCGTTTCGCTATCGCAAGAAATTATGAACCTTAAGACCTTAAGAATAATCAATAAAGAAATCGTTTTTGTTTCTTTAAAAATATTATAGTGATTTATAGTACAACTTTTGATTATTAATTAAAAATTTTTTTGCCTCAATTTTGTATTTTTAAAAGCAATGTTTTTATGTTCTTATAAATTGTTATTATGAATATTTTTTTATTTCCAGGGTAGCTGGTTGGAAGCAGCGAGAACATCCTTTATTGCATAACTTTTTACACGTTGGCGATTTGGTGCTCAGTGTTGCAGGAGTGCCTCCGGCCGGAGCAGCAGCCGTTAAAAATATACTCAAAAATTGCACTACTCCCAGGGTAAGATTTGAAAAACTCTTTTTACTTATTATTGAAAAATATGCAAAAATGTTACAAATATTTATATTGAAATATCTCATTAATAACATAAGTTTATTTTAACTTTTGACAGCTTTTAAGTAATTAAATAAAGACAAATAATTTACCAATTATGTATAATTTAAGGGGTTACGCCAGTCTGAATTTAAAAGAAAAGATTTACCCATTTTTGCTTAATTTCAAAGTATATTTTTATGAGTATATTTAGATGCTATTGATAAAAATCAGTAAATACAAGTTTACTGTTATGAGCCATCTGGCGCCTCCCTATTGACCTTAAACATTGAAATGGTCCCTGGGGTCCTTTCATGATTTCGCAAGGTTTCTTTTTATAATATCCAATTAATCTTGATTAAAAGTTCCTTTTTACTTATGTAAAATCAAAATCAGTTTATTGATTATCTTGGATGTAATAAAGACATAAATATCAATGGTTTGTATTAATAGTTGATCCTTTTTCTGTAATTTTACTCCAAAAATATTTTCTTCAAAAGTTACTGAATAAATAAAATTTGCGATTTTCATATTTTTTAAACAAAATATTATTTAACAAAATTACGACAAGCAAATTTGACTATTCTGATTTTGGATAAAACAAAATTTTAGTTTGTGGTTATGTACTGGTATTAAACCTCCATTGACATAACCTTAAACTAAAAAGTGATTTCTAACAATAAATAAAATTAAAATTATTTTTACTAAATTTTTAAAGAACCATTTGTACAATTTTTAAAATAAATTATTTTGCGACAATTCTCTACAATGCTATTCTTTAAATTTTGTGAACAATATTTTCTTCAAAAGTTATTAAACAAATAAAATTTGGACAGAAATTACATTTGTTCATTATCTTTAAACAAAAAACACAAAATATTAAATAAATAATTATTTGACAACAAATTTTGGCTAAAAATATTTTTTTTTTATAAAAAGCACAAATGAATCTTTAAAGTTCATTTTAATATTTCTACTTGGTAATAAACGAAATAGAATAAAATTTTAGTTTGAGGTTATGTGAACCTCCTTAAAGTTAATAAAATCAGATTTTAAATGTTAAATTATAATTTTATCAATTTCAGGTTGAAATGATCGTGAAGCGATTGCCACACGCTCGTGCATTGACCCTGACAAGGAGATTGGAGAGCGACGATTTTGGTTTAGAAGTAAATGCTAACGAAGTGTCGAGAGTCACTGGAGTAGCTCTTTCACAAGGACTTCCTTCCTACGTTCCTGCAGCGGATCCTGCAGCGCCTTTAGGTACGACTGTCACTTGGTCTCTCACTGAAGTTAATGGAAGACCGTTGAATATTTTCGAAGGCGGTGCTCAAGAGCGTCTCGGTGCCGTGGGTCGTGATATTTCAATTGTCTTACAGCCCACGGATCTCGTCTCATCCCTTCGTAAAAGATTAAGAGCAATTCGTAATTACAAAAACTTTGTGGTACAGTGAACAATGTTTGACATCATTTATTTTAGAAACAGTGTTTAATGAACTGTTTGTGCAACAAAAATTTAATGATATATAGTTTTGGGCGAAATACCTAGAGAGCTTATTTCGAATGAAATTCTCAAGGTTGCCTATTCATCTGCAAATGGTGATTGCGACGATTGCTCACGTTAAGAGATCTGTTATTTAATCGTTTAAAGATTTCATTTGATCTTCAGATTGAAAAAAGAAACGTAGTCAAACTTTTAGATTATAATTATACTGAATATGACCGAAGTTCTAAACATTCGTACTCCTTATGTAACTAGATAAAGAAATAATTAGAATTAATGAAAATTATAGAAGCAAATTTTAAACCTAATCAAAACAAAAGGGTAATTTTTGAAAATTTAGTTACTTAATTGCATTAATATTGGACGTTTAGAACTTTGGGAATATTTGTATTGATAGAATATAATAATTGGAAGGTATCTTCAAAGTCCAAGAAAGCCAAGCATGCCCTGTGATAATGAACGTGTACACATGAATATGTTGCGCTATGTCCAACCCCAGTGACTGAATTTAAGAAAAATAATTTCCAAGAAAATTTTTACATTTTGTCTGATCTGGAATATTCCTGAGATTTTTTCGACGGGATCTGAACCAGGTTCTTGGACACGCCGTGATATTCATTAGTAATGAGAAGAATTTTAAAAAGTTTCTTCAAATTTATATACAAAATAAAAAAAAAAAACATTAATAATCAAGTGACTTATACACTTTAACAAAATCTTTTTTAATAAATAAGACGTTGATTAAAATTAATGTCTATTTAATAAAGTTAATGAGTGGAATATATCTGTAAATATTACAGTAACTTTGATAGTTTAACACATTAGTTTGAACTATGCTTTTTTTTCTTGTCGCTAATTGAGTTAAAAGTAGATATATATAATATTTAACAACGCAGTGACTCTGCTGAATTGTGACAATAAATAAATAGGTGGGTTATTGCGCTGATCTATTCATATATATATATGATAGTTTGCCAAAGGAATAGATAAAAGTCTGAGTTATTTAAAACTAACTACCAATCGAGAGATTTCGACGCTGTCTGAAAAGTCGGACTGTTATCAGAATAAAATTGCGAGTACCATTTACGAAATTCTGTGATTGAACGATCTTGTTTTACTAATAATGGCGTTCTCGTGAAGGTTTTGTTGTTCCAGATTTCGATGTCTCGTTGAAACATTAATGTCTCTCCAATAATTACGATTTTCGCGTAAGGACCGAGACATCGTGATGAGTACATGTGATGTGTTATACGTTGCAGCATTGGCTCTACTGGTGTCACCGTTTGGAGGATGTATATTGGACCCCAAAAACTATCGAGTTGCAGTTCAACATATCCTGGACCAATTTGTACTGCCTTCACGGATAATTCCAATAATTTGTATTTTTCAAACAAAATCAAACTGTGTTTAAGATGAAGGATGGCTTTGTGCTTCTCGGTTGTTTCGCAACTTTTTTCCTTGTTTACTCCATTCGAAACTGTTCCATTGATTGGTGAAATTTCTCGTATTTCTGAATCGCTTTTGCATGGAGTCCATTTAGCATCAGACCATGAGTGTCTCATCAGACCTGGGAAAATATTGCTTAGAAACATTGCAGGTCCATGCACTGTATTGAGGTGAGCCACATCAGCTCCATTTTCCGGAATATCCTTGAAAATAATTAATTAACTATTTTTCATATTCTACGTATACAATCAATTTAAATTTGTAAATATAAAAACAAAAACCCTGACTCAGGGTTGCCACAAGTCAGAGAAAAGTCAGGGTAAATTAAATTGGTAAAGGAAATTAAGGAAATGTCAGGAAATTTTACAGCCCTCGGATAATATGACTTTTTCAACTATTTTCAAAAATTGCGACTTTTTCGACTTTTCTTCAAAATATTGCAACAAAATACCACATTTTTAGTAGAAAATGCAACTTATGTCGATTTTTACAGTGTGAAAAAATTTTTTTGGGTTATATTACTACCAGATAGAACAATAATTCCCCAAAGTTTCATTTTGATCCGAGAAATTGAATTTTTCACTTGGGACATTACACGAAAAATGCCTCATATAGGAAAATGGAGAATTTTTATCGTTGATTTCGAAAAATTTATCAAATGTAGTTTTTTTTTATATGGTGATTTACACTCTTTGTAAGTAAAGATGCAAATTTGCACCTCTTTCTCTCTCTGGGGGCTTTTTAATTAAAACTTGTCTTTTGCTTGAAACTTGCGTCTTTTTCACTATGAAGGCTCTCTTTGAAATTCATTAGGTGCGCGGCGGATCTATTTAAAAATTCGGTTCGCTGTTTCAAATAATCCTTGAATGAGAAAGAGACTCTCTCTCTCTCGATCTTGAAAATTAATCGGGGATATCCCTCTTAAAAGAAGTGCGCTGGCTCCTTTCGTTAATCCTTGTGAAACGCCTTTATATTTCCAAGGAGCAAATCATCA
Organism: Leptopilina clavipes; assembly: GCA_001855655.1. Lineage (NCBI taxonomy): Eukaryota > Metazoa > Arthropoda > Insecta > Hymenoptera > Figitidae > Leptopilina > Leptopilina clavipes. The sequence goes on from JUFY01013261.1 coordinate 4,561, forward strand.
AGAGAGTTTCGTTTGCCCGCGAGCTCATGAATGAAGCAGCAGGTTATTCCTTCATCTCAAGTGTGTGTCACCATAGCTTTTGCGCCTTTCTTTCATTTCGTCGTCGAGCTCCTTTTCAAACCTTGTGCAAGATTAAAGGGATTAAAATAAGGCTGTCTTGTCTGTCTGTGTCGGAGAATTTTTTTTTTTCACCACGGGTGCTGTCGAGCGTAGTTACGTTACTGGCAGACACCTTCTTCTTACACTTGGGACCGACAGAAAATCGCACTTGCCTGCCTGTGGTTACATATTTCTATATATGCACGCGGATGTGCGCCACATGTCACGCATTCCGCGATCTCGCTTCTTTTATATATTCTCTCCATACTTTTCGTCCTTTTATCTTTCATCCTTCTCTGATGCCTTTTATTCATTTTTTCGTTCCTTTTTATATATACATCTATTTCTGCAAATAAAAAAAAATAAAAATAAAAAGGAAAAAAAATTCGCAGCATCTCTGACTATTTTTCTCCTTCTCTTGGCGGTGTACCTCTCTTTCTTATCTTCCGCAATTTAATGAGGGATGCGTTTCTACGAGCACGAGAAGGAACCTTGTATTACACAACCTTTTATAGGATTAAATCAAGTACAACAAAATATATATATATAATGTTATAGTAGCTATATATATAGCAACTGTATACATATAACGTGGCATCAATTGCCTTTGTACTTTATATAAAAGCGCGACGTATTTTGCGGTTTTGTGGATTTAAAAAAAAGGGTGGAGTGGGCATTCAAAACACGAGATAAAATGTACATAGTTAGGTTTCAATTGTCGGCTCAATAGACTTCTTTGTGATATGCTTCGCATGTTATGCATTTTATCAATTTCCGGTGTGTGTGAGTGTATATATATATATAAATTGCAGACGAGGCCGCAGGAACAGAAATTGATCACTTATTTATACATATAGTGATAGTTGAACGTAAAGAGGAAATTGTATATTCATTTATACGAGTTTCAATTCCCCATTAGCAGTTTTAGTTTTCTTTGAGAAATTTATCACATTATCGACGATGTGCATTAGGTAAATGATTTTTTTCTATAAATTATGTTGAGAAAATAATAATTTTACTCGAATGGGGAATTAATTCTCGAATTTAAAAATTGAACCAAATTGGCCAAGAGTTTATATTCACTTAGTTCGCGATTCTTACTTTGTTCAATTTGAATTTCGCGCCAATATATTTCTGTAAATCCCCGCCTAGATGGCATGAAAATTCGCTCGTAAACGAGATGAAAGCAATCGAGTATAAGAATCAGTGGATCTTCAACATTAAATTATGTTAAGTATCGTAAAATAAGTAACTATATTGCTAATAATAATAATAATAACTATTGTTAATAATAATAATAAGAACTATTGTTAATAATAATAATAGTAATAAAAATTATTGTTAATAATAATTTTTTATTTTCACGTAGTTCGCTTTCTTGTTTCGTTGAATTTGAATTTCGCGCCAATATATTTCTGTAAATCCCCGTCTAGATGGCAGGAAAACTCGCTCGTAAGCGAGATGGAATAGAAAAAGTATATAAGTATCGCCAACTAGGACAAATAATTTTTCAAGTTTAGATTTTCTTCTCACTAGTTTTTAATATAAACATTGGGGGGGGGGGGGGAACAGGGATTTTCACGTAATTTTACAAAAACAATCTGTTGTCTTTCATTTTGCCTGATACTTTGTTTAGAAAATTTCCGAATGGAGTTGGAATAGAATTTTAGAGAATAAATTTTTCTTTGAGGATTTTTTGTATTTTTTTTTGTACTTTTTTGAGGGGGGATGTAGTGTCTTGGTATATCTAAGGGGGTAAGTGAAGCGTGGAATTTACAGCAGGTGCTTTAAGGGTCCATGGTGTTTTGTTATTCAAACCTTGGACATCATTCTCGATCTTATTAAATGTAAGTGCTGGTGCACCATACGTGAGGAACGAGCGCGTCAAGAAACGGACGCTCGCACCTTGAGATACGACCGCATTTCTATGAGATACGGCGACCAGCTTGGCGTGGCATCTCCCTTATCCGCGACGAATTTAATTAGAACCGCCGGTTTCAGGTACTAAATGTACGTCCCGAACCATTCATCCATTTAACTCAAAAAGAATCTCCGCAAAAAAAGAAAGCTGATTAATTATTTCGCAACTTATACACGTAGTTTCGCAATTAGAATAACGATTTTTTTTTCTATTATTATCATCACTGATTCGCAATCAAATTTATTTATAAAAATAATTTTCCACTTGTGGATAATTTTACTTGAAAGTATGAATTTAATGATAAATAATTATTCACTTGGAATATTACAAATCCACGTAAAAGTCATAACTGAATTTATTGATAAATTATTATTTATTTATTTACCTATACATGAATTTTTGTTTCTATAATCATTTTTATTTTATTTATTTATTTATTTATGGTTAAAAATTAATTATGGTTTAGAGTCAGTAATGGTAAGGATCCAATTTACGTCGTTAAATAGAAATTAGAAATTTTTTGAGAAAGTACGTTTTGGAAATGTTGGAGTAGCTTAGAGGTGAAAGTACTCCACTGCGTCAAGGGAAGGACACGGGGTTCGAGTCCCACCATATTTGAGATTGGATTTCATTTTTTTCCAGTGGAAAAACTTTGCGAGAAACATTAAATTTCGCGTAAGATATTTTTTATTCAATACAAAATATTTTCGTTAATTTTAATTAACGTATTATGATAATTAATTAACTAATTTTTTTTTATAACAATAGAATAATATTAAATACTTTGCAGCATAATTATATTTTCTATTACTTGAATGGATAATTTTCTGAATTAAAAATTGAAAAAAAAATTATTATTACTTTTTCGCGTAAAGTATGTAAAATTGTCGATAGATAAAAGAGGAATTGCTGATTTGCAATAATGTTCGTTGGTTCTAGATCGAGAAAGAGCTGGTAATCTTATACATATATATACTCCTTTCGCGAATATCTCTTTTTCATTTGGCGGCATCTGCATATAAGGCCCGGCATACCAAACATTTTCCATCGCGTAAGTCGTCTCTTGTATACATATAATAATGTCGATTGACGCCGCCGACAAAAAGAATCCTTTACGCAGAAAATTTAACTCCCAGAATGCAATGATCCCCCAAACCGAAAATGGCAATCGGAACCTGCTCCGCTTTTCGAACTAATTGCACAATAATAATTAAATCCAACTTCCAAATCTCAGGGTGCAAAATCGAATAATTTTATTTCTTCTTAACTCTTTTTCGCCACTGACCATTTTTTGCACCTTCAATTTTTTTTTATTTTTGCCCAAGATTTTAATTTTTATTATTATTATGTATTATTATTTTTGTTATTATTATCAATATTATTATTATTTTTATTATTATATTTGTTATTTTTGTTACTTTTATTATTATATTTGTTATATTTGTTATATTTGTTATTATTATTTTTTTTAATATTATTTTTTTTATTATTATTATTAAGAGTTGAATTTAAAATGCAACAATTTGAAAAGTGATTTTCCATTTTTGTTTATAAATAATAATTAATTGAAAAGTGTAATTTGTGGTTCGCAACCTGTCGCGTTTTCTTTGGTATAATTAAAGTACCGTTAAGCGTTTATGGATCCGATAAGCGCTTCTTGCAAACCTGGCATAAATCTCCCCAAGATGGCTGAGAGAGAGAGTATTCTCTCTCGGGAGGAGCGTCGTCTCTCACCTGTGCCCAAGCAATCTAACCTGACCCCAGGGCAGGGCCTTTCTTCATCTTCTCACAAAATTTAGAGCCCCCTCCCCCTCTAATCTCCACACCACCCACTTTAATATAATATTCGACGACTTGTGTTTCGTAAGAAGGTTAAAATTATTTGAAACGAAAATAAATGCTTTAGGAAGGGGGGGGGGCTGTGGGGCGACTGTCTCATATATTTCTCGCACGTTTTCGCAACGCATTGCAATTAATTTCTTTGCCAAAGCTCAAAAGAAACATCGCTTAAAACTGATCACGTATTGGAACGCGCATCTCCTTCGAAACTTCAATCAGTACATTGATATTCGTTGAATTCATTTTTTTTTTCATTGAATCTATATAATCAATGCTCAATGGCTTCCTTCGAATTAATTTCTTTCTCACAATCTTTTTCAACGTATCAATATAAGACCAGGGATTTTATTTACTGTACAGGGCAATACTAAGCGGTAAATTTTTCCAAGTATCAGACTTTTTTTTACTTTTTTGATATATTTTTTTGGACACGGCAACTTTATGAATTTTTTTACTACTTATTTAAATTTTTAGTTGCTTTTTTTACTACTTATTTAATTTATTTATTTATTTTACTACTTAATTTAATTTTTATTTATTTATTTTTTATTACTTATTTTAATTCTATTAATTAGACATTGTCCTAAATGTCCTAAATAAAATAAGTTTTTGGAAAAGTTAAATTTTGCGGATAAATGAAATGTAATTTAAAAAGAAAATTTCTATTTATGAAAAAAAAGGAGGAAATTCTCTCACGTGCAAAGGAAATGGCTCTATTGGAAATTATGTATAGGAGGAGGGAAATGATATTGATGGAGGGAAAGAATAAACGTGGATGCAATATAATGACTGTATATTTCGAATACGAGCGAGTAAAATGCGTGTCTTTAATCGATTCAGTGATTAGCCACATGTGTAAATCCATAAAGAATCTAATGAAGCAAATTCCAAGCTGACCGCTCAAGTTCCATATATAAAAAGAGAAAATGTGAAAATCAAACGGAAATCGTGATTAAAGAAAAAAACTTGATTTTCTAATCTTTGCAATTCTACACGCGGTTAAATTGTAAAATCTTCTTGTGAGCTTCTATATAAACCATAATCCGAATAACGTGACTTCTATCTCTGGCTACCGACAATTATACGTCTTCAATTTCTTCAATTTTTCGTATTTATTATTTATCTCTAATTGCAAATTTCACACTCAAATATCTTTAATATTCCATACATTATTCTCAAATATCTCAAATACTTTTCTAGTATATTCTTAAAATACCTGAAATATTTTTAACCACACCAAACATTCGTAAATATCTCGAATATTTTTAAATATCTGTGAATATTTTCCCCCGTTTCGAAATATCTTCCAATATGATCAATATCTTCCAATATGATCAATATTTTAAAATATCTTCAATATTTTTCAAATGTCTGACAACATTTTAGCTATTTTCAAGTGGTATTAATTCTAAATTTGTAAAAAGAAAATTTCCCCAGGCTTCAAAGTGTTGGAGAAGAATAATAAAATATTATAAATATTCAAAAAAGTGGTATCAAAATTTAAAAAAAAGTAAAATGTTTAAAGGGCGGTAAAATTAACAATTTTTCAAAAAAAATTGTTATTCAGCCGAATTTCTATTTAAAACGAATTCTAATTTGACAAGAATATTACCATTTCTTTTAATTAACTTTTTCATTAGTGAAGAATTTCTATCTTGAACCAAATTTTTATTTAACAAGTTTTTAAATTAAAAAAAAAAAATTAATATTTCGCCGAAAATTTATGAGAATTTTTACTAAGTAAAATTTCAATATTAGTTGAATTAGTATTTAAATAATATAAATAAACTATAAAACTATAAAAATCTAAATAAAATATAATATAAACATAATATAAAATAATATAATACAATATAAAGAAAATATAATATAAACATAATATAAAATAATATAATACAATATAAATAAAATATTTAATAAATATAATTTGTTTTTATTTTTTAAAAAGAATCTGCATCGGTTAAAAATTTTTTTCAAAACATTTTTCATACAGTTGAATTTATATTTAACCGAATAAATATTTAAATATGGGAAAATTTTGGTTAAATATCAAATGATGTTAATTTTAAGGCGAATTATTTATGGGATTTTGAATGAATCTTGGGAGCGGGTAATAAATATAGTATTAATTGAAAAGTTGGACACACTTTCTTTGCAGCTGATTTACGAGAGAAAACCTTGTATGGCTCAGCGTCCTTGCGCGGCTATAATACACGCGATGTGGAGATGATTTCTTTTGGAGAAAATGAGTTTTGCAAGCGTGTGTATGTTTACTGGTTGTGATTCCTCCATTCTCTTTGAGTAGAGGAAAACGTGCGCTCTTTGCTCATATATGAACAAAACTGGATGAATATCCCGTATTTCGTTTTGGCTCATCCAAAACCACGTACGTGGCTACCTCCATTACTTGGATATTATTATATCATTTTCTCTCTCTCTCTCTCTCTTTTCCTCTCAGGGATATGTATCTCCAGCCACGAGCATCCGGTGCACCGCAAAACTATCTCTCGCAATCTTTAGGCCTAGTTTGTTGCCGCAAGGCGCTTTACGCTCAATTTTTTTTCCCTTTGAGGTGAGGCGAGTCCCCCCCCTCTCTCTCTATAAGATCCTTCTCGTTTCTTTGTTGTTACCCTCTTTCTATTACCCAGAGGCCCGCACGCGTGCAAGTGTCGTGGCCCCTTTGCGAATACTGACCATAGCCACCAATATTCAATTATATATCAATGTTTAATGATTATTTATTTAAAAAAATAAAATTAATTTTTTCGACTTAATGTTTTCCTACCAAAAAATAAAATTATTTAAATAAAATAATTATACAGCATATTATATATTTTAATAATTTATTACAATAATTCATATCAACTGTAATAAATGATTATTCAATTATATATCATTGTTTAATGATTTTTTATTTAAAAAAATAAAATTAATTTTTTCGACTTAATGTTTT
>JUFY01013267.1:5908-40962 GCA_001855655.1 Leptopilina clavipes
AAGTTTGTACTTAATCAAAGCTCGATAATTTTTTTTTTTACAATTTTGTTCTAGATTTATTATTATTATTATCAATATAAAATTGGGAGCACTGATTTTTTTTTCTTTTTTTACCTATTTTGACTTTTTATAACTCTTATTTTTTATTAATGATTAATGAAAATTTTGCAAAGTGCTCCATTTACTAATTTAGAGAAAATACTCAATGGCAAAATTTATTTTTTATTACAATTAAAAATAAAAATTCTTTGCCAAAGAGTGAGCAGCTTCTTTAAGTTTTAGAGTTTAGTACTTTCGGTGTAACACGTTCTACGCAGTGCTTATCACACATTATTCGGGAATGAAAAAGAAAAGGCCTCAAATTAAGCTCCTGGAAATTTTTTAATAATTTAATTTCATTTCATTAATTTTTTTCCAATTGTCTAATACTAATGTTACTGAAATTTAAATTTCTATTGATCTAATTTGTCTGAATTAAATATAATACATACATGAAAAGATAAAAAAGAAAATAGTAAATTAAAAACTTGAGAATTTTTGGGAATATTGTTGTTGAAAAAAATTTCCATATGCTAATTATCTGAATTTTTTCGGTGCAACGATTCGTAGATTCTTTAAATGAATTCTTGCCACAATTATAATATAGATTTTAAAATCCAGAGAGAAAGAAAAATGATTCGTTGCATTGAGAAAATGTTTTTTGTAATATGGTTGAACGCATGTAGTGGGATGTGGAGGGACATGCATCTTCCTTGATCTGGAAAAAAGTATCTCGAAGATGTATCATGTGTTTTTACATTTATCGTATTATGGTTGACGACTTGCACACAACCCTTCTTCAAATATTATATGTGGTTACGCAGTAGGTCTTATTTTATTTCCTCGGATCGACTGTTATCTATAAAGAATATTTTTCCCTCAGAAAAAATAATCGACTTTTTTATTTTAGAAAAATTAACTATTTTCTGAATTTAAGATAGTGTTTACAAATTTATAACATAAATGTATATGTATGTCTAGTCGCTTTTTCTGATCGAAGCGATTCAAATTTTGAACATTAAAATCTCTTTCCTGTAGAGTAGAAAAAAATCTGTGACTTCGGATTAGAAATGAAATAATAAGTAATAGAAAATAAAATTTAATTAATTTTTCTTCAGTAAATAATTATAAACAATTAAATTAACTTATTCGTTCGTTTTTGTGAGATTAATTACTAAGCAAAGGAATTATTTAGTTAAAATTGATTTCCAAGAATGGATTTTTAATATTTTATTCTGAAATTTTATTTTGAAAAATGTATTTTAGAAAAATTTACGAGTCATGGATTTTTTTTTCCTCCCGAAATCTTGTTTGCAAGAATTAAATTGCTTTAATTCAAATAGACAGTCGATCCAAAGTGAAAGAACTTTTTTATTTTCGAGGGGAAAATTTTCTTTCACTTCGCTGTGGTGTCTTTTCGTTTTAATTATTTAGCATATAAACGTAATTCGCTAATTGGTACGAAAAGACATTAAAAAGAAAAAAAAAAAATTGTGCACTAAATGCATTACTCGGTTGGCTTTCGCTGGATTCATGCGACGAATATTTATACATCATGGGCAAAGATTATTTTATTTATTTACAATTATTTTAATATAAAATAATTCTATTTACTATTTTCTCTGTACTAACTGGACATAAAAAGCTGTATTTATAACGTGACCTTGTGTCAAATGTGTTGTCTGGTTTGTGGATGGCTAACAAATTTTTGGTGATTGACGGCGTCGCTTTTTTCCATTTATGTGATAAAAATATTCTCGTTGTTTAAAGAATGCGTGACGATTTTTTAGGGCTAGACACTTGTAAAACAATTTCGTCCAATTTGCCCCTAGAAATATATTCGCAGCACGCTTTGTAATAGTTTCTTTTTTTTTTCTCTCTGGTTCTTCGACAATTTCGCAGCTTTTTTTATATATATATAATTCGGCTCTCATTTCTTTAACTAATTCAATCGAAAAAGCTGGGAAACGAAAATTTTCACCTCTTCTCTCTCGAGCAACTCCGGAAATTTATTTTTAAATGGGATTTTCGCCTAATTTTATTTCTAAAAATGTCTGAGATAATTTTTCATTTAAAGTTATTTCAATTTTATATTGTCTGGTTTCCCTTTCCTGGAGTTGTGAAACCAGTTCCAAAAAAGAAATTGCAAATATTCAAAAGTAATTGAAAAAAATTTTTTTTTCAAGGAACATTCAAATTCAAATTTCCTCGATTTGAATGGATTGGGAAAAAATTTTTTATTGAAAATATAGAATATTTTGGAACTGTTTGTTTTTCTTTGATAGAAGAGGTTTTTTTTTTAGAGCTTCTGCCTTTGCCCTAGCGAAAGCTAACTAATGGTCATGCATAAATGCACTTCGTAGCGTAAATTAGATTGGGATTGAAGTCTCGATGTTTTGTTTAATAATTTGAGGAAATCATTTATAATAACTATTTACACGTAATATTGGGAGCTAGTAAAAGAGAAACAATTCCACACGAACGTACGAGCACATCTACACGCACAACAATTTTTTTTTACTTGTATACTCTGTAATATCGATGATTATATTAAAAAAAAATCAGTAATCAATAATCATGTTTAATAAATGTAATCGTGTCTCGTGGATATCTTTTAAGCTTGCAGGGTTTGGTGGTCTTTTATCCTTGATACCTTGCCAAGTGTGATCGTACTTTTTTTTTCAATATCCGCCTCAATTTCTTCATTTTTGGTAAATTCACCATTAACTCTCAAGATTTATATAATCAAAAACGAAATCAAGACATTATTTTCAATTTTTGGGTGTCAGATAAAATTCTATAGCTGACAATTATTATTTTTGCATGAAGAGGTTTTTTTTCTTTGCAAGAAAAAAAAAAGTTATACTTAATTGCATGAAATTTTGGAGGATTTTGTTTTTTTCTCGGCGGGTAGAAAAAAGTACGGTCATCACAATCCTGTTACGTTTTTAATAGTAATTTCACGGGAGCTCGCAGGTATCTTTGGTGCGTGACGATTCAGTCGATGATTCTTTGTCGTAACAGTTGGGATTTTCTGTCATTATTTTTTAATCAAGGTTCCCCCTTTTTCTAAGCTCTCTTCTCCCTTTTTTTTCTATCATTCAAAGCCTATCATTGTTCATTCTTCTTCAGCATGGTTTATGTTCAAAGAAAAATTATTATTCAGGAAAATGTTGAAATGGAAAATTATAAATTAATCAAGAACGTAAACCAAACTGAAAAGCTGTGGTATTTTTCCCAATTGGTGGTAGTTTAGGGAATTAGTCAGCGAATTTTTGTCTTGTAGATTAAGTGTACGCCGTGAATTAATTCCTTTTGGGTATTTTTTTTTTCCTCCTCAAGGTATAGATATATTGAAAGTTCTGAAGAATTTATTTACTGATACATAAAAAAAAAGATAAGGAAAAAAACTGGTTTTCATTCCAATTGAATCTATCAATCCGTGTATGTATATATGCGAAAGTTCAAAGTACGAATTAAAAATATGTGATTTTAAACAGGAATTTCAAGTGGCTAATCGGCGTCGAATCGTAAATTTTAGAAACCGGTTTTGGTTTGGAACTTCTATCTTGACTTTCAGTCAATATTTAGAATAAAAAGCAAAGTTCATTTTTCGTTCCGGTTCATTAAAAAAAAAACGATTAATTTTATTCAATATTTCCATTCAATATTTAATTTATATTTTTGTCTTTTATTTATTTTCACTTTTATTTTTTTTTTTACGTGTTTTTAAGAAATTTGTCTGTATTCTGTATTTTTATATACTTATTTATTTAATTTAATTATTCATTATTTTCGCGTTTTATTTCTTTATTCTCAAAAACAGTAAATGGAATTTTATCAGAACTTTCAATCAACGTTCACATTTGATTAATTGATATAGAAGAAAACAAGTGCAAAAAATATATTTCGGCTGGCTATAATATTTTTAAAAAGTCATTAAATTATTTTCTAAAAATTAATTTGGCAAATTAGTACATACTAACATTAGTTATTTACCAGAGATGCCTGCTTACAATCCCGAAAAATAGAGTTTCGATTGAAATAAATAAAATACTTTGAAAACATATAATTTATTTTCTGTTAAAAATAATTTCATTCGGAACTCTAGAAAACTTAGATTATTAGAAACACATTTGTTTTAATAAAACATGCGAAAATTGCGTTTAAAAATGAAAGAGAAAATTTTTAAAATTTTAAGGAAACCAATTTGTTTAGTTTCACAATTCTTTATTTTTACTTTAAAAAAAATATTTCGCAATTCTTTTTGTTTCTTTGTTGGTGATGCTATGGCTCTTTAATACTATTTTAGTTTTCTTTCGTCAACCACTAAAATTTCGTTTGAAAATGAGAAAAAAAAATAATTCGAAAAAAAATAAATTTGAAAAATTCATATAATTATCAATATTCTATTAATATTTGTGGAATTTTAGTGGATGACAATGCGTGGAAATGTATAAGTTTAGATTTAATAATTTTACACATTTTTATTATGCAACTTTATTCAATATTGCTACGTCCTGATTTGTCAACAATCAGCTTGACAATGACAAAACGGGTTTTAATGTTTTTGGTGCTGTACTGTGAACTGGTGAACGGACCATATTACTTGAATGAAGCAATTTCAAAAAAAAAATCTTACCACTAAATTTTATTCTATTTCAGCGTTTTTTTTTTCACTAACTTACGCTTTGTATTAAATTACCAATTTTAATTACCAATTTCTTTTCTCCTCTAAATGTAACTTTAAAGAAAAAAATTTAATACTGTTTCTTGAAATTGTAATATTTTTGTAATCTTTTTTTTTCTAAATTCTAAAAGTGGTACGATAATGTTGAATTTATAATATTTCGATGAACTTCAGTGAAATGGAGAAAATTTCTATTATTTATGGTTCCCTGAGGGGATTGAGGCTTTAATTATTTATATTACAATTTGAAATTTTGAATGTCATGGAGGTGAGAAAGTAAATAAGAGAGCGAGTGATTGAGTGAATGTATTTGGTAATTTGGCGTCGGGGCAAAAACGCAAAAGGTGGTGCAACGTGTACGTACAAATTTACTAAGTACTTTGTTACAATGGTGCAGTGTCAATATTGCGATTTGGTAGCGGGACTTCTACGTACAATACTAACTTCTGTGCTTCCAGGTAGGCCAAGTCAATCATTATTCCTAAACTGACAAGGATTCACCAGCCTTTTTTATTGTCGCAGGTTTTATCCTTTTGCATTCTATTTTACCCGCTGGGTAAAATTAACCCAATTTTCCAAATTTCGAAGAGATAATAATTTTTAGATATGTGTGTAATTTTTCAAACAAGGCTTTTGGTTCCTTGTCAGGTACAATATATCATGTGGTTCTAAAACTCTCTAATTATGATTAATTTAAAAAAAAAAAAAGGTTTTCATATTTATGTTCTGTTGAAAGTGTGAAAAACGGGGTTTGGTTTTACTTTTATTTTATATTTATTTAGGTAAAAGATCAAGTAGCTTTTTTAAAATTTTTTGTATATAGAAATTATTGGGTTCTCTGTTAATTTGGCTATTTGGTGTTTTTCACGTATGCGAAATTAACTTTCCACTGGTGTTACAATATTTTGTTCCAAAAACATTTTATTAACTCTGGTCCCACTCCTTCGGCATTTTATCTCAAAGCTAGAAAAAAAAATTGAAAATCGGAAAAAAATCAGAGTGAATCAGATGATTAATTGAAATTCTGATATGTATATAGTTTATTGTATTGATATTTTATTTCACCAGGAAACCCGATAATACAGCAACCTCTCACTACAGGAGCGATGTATCCGCCTCCAGCTGGGATTGCAACTCCGTTTCCACCACCGACATATTCGCAAATTTTCTACTGGCCTCATCCCTCGCCGCCAGTCAGTCCAACAAATTACTATAATCACGCAAGCGTTGGCAACATCTCGGCAATACCACAGCAGGCGACTCTTGTAAGTTTCAATTTCATTAATTTTTTTTTTTTGATTGAAAATAAGAAGATACTTATTTTTCTGAGTTGACGGTAATTTTTGTTTATTTGTTTTGCTTTTGCAGTTGACGCCGGCAGAATGCCTTCAGTCTACGCCGGAGACCCGGTTGGAGTTGATTCCACCGCCAGGAATTGGCAAACAGATTCCTCTGTCCGATAGTACACTGTACCTTCTAAATTTACATCTCATCAAGCACCATGCGACTAGTACAACATTGAATTGTACATAGTTTCCAACATAAACGCGGCTTGGAACCGGTTCGATGCCGTACAAGTCAATGCCTTGCCTCACCTGAAAGTCACTCTGTGTGATCTTGTTTCCCTTCTTATTTTTCATCCCATGGACGACGCCAAAGGGTGTCCCTTTGGAATCGAACCGAATACGAAAGTCAACAGGTGCTGGTCGCCAAACGACTAGAATTCTTTAAAGGTGAAAGACAAATTTTTTTTTAATGAAAAATAATACTGTTTATCGGACTAGAAATTAAGAAATTTCAAAAAAAACAGACTAGAAACTTGAATATTGGATAAACTCGGAAATTAATAATTGTAAAAATTTCACATTTTTTTCAATTAATTTATCTAAATAATTTTGCCATTTTGCCAATATTTGACTTTCAAATTGAAAACATTGAAAGTAAAAAGTTTTTAACTGTTTGTACTTGAGATTTCTTATTGAAACGAAAACTCCTGCTATCTTGTAGTTGAAAAGAAGCTCACGTAGTTTTAAACGACACGTTCTTTCTAGTCTAGAGACAGAGCCAGCTTATCGTATACGCATTTGCAATATTTTATTAGGAAAGATAGAGCCGCTCTTTTTGACCGCATAATTTTCCTCTGCAAATAACACATTATTTTTGCTACGATTTCATCAATAATTAAGAATTATGAATTTTATTTCATTAAAAAAAACTTTTTAATCACATTTTAATCATTTTATACATCAAAATTTAAACTAGAAAATTTTTCCTAGTTTAAAAAATTTTGTTATTAAAATTTATTTACAAAAGTAAAGATTTTTTTAAATAAATTAAAAAACTTTTTGATTATAAATTAAAATGTTTTTTAATTGAAAATTAATTTTTCTGTGAATTTTAAAAATAGGAATTTTTTATCAAATTAATAAATTGACGTTGAATGTTATTTTTAAATTTTAATTTTAGAAGAAAGGACTTGAAATTTAGAAAATAAAAAATTACAATAAGATTGAGTTACAAAAAAAACTCATTTTATCTTTTTCTTGTAGAAAAAAAAAAAGACAAATTATTAGCAGGAGAAATTTTTCTTTCACAGGATATAATAAAAAAAAATAGTCCAAAGTCGATATTAACAGGCGTGTTTGCGCTAGGGCCGTCGAATTTAAAAATAATCTATTATTATTTTAATTCATGTATGTATAATATTTTATATTGTTAAATAATATCAACGCGCGCACGCATAACGTGAATTAGTGAAGCAATTTTTTTTTCCTTTACGTCTCGAAAACTAATATAGAAATCGATTGAAAAAAATTCCGTTTCATAAAAACGGGTGCATAATATTAACAGACACAAATTACAACAGCAAATATCACAACAGTCTTCCGTTCAGTGTTTTTAATCTCTAATAGAAATTTTTCTTTTGCTTTATATAGACGATAAAATGTAGAAAAGACTGTGTACTTTTTAGAAAAGTACATTCGCAATAATTAGACTTCTTTTTCTTTAAAAATTTTATAATATTATTTCTATGAATTAATATAATTTTATTAATTATTAATTTTTTTTTTATAAATTTATCAAATATATTTATTAATTTAAAAATAATTTTGTTTTCTTAATTTTTATTAGAATTTATAAAGAAATTTATTCTTTAAAGAAATAAATAAATTTGTTTTATAAATTTAATGTAAATTATAGAAAATTTTAAATTTATTTAATAAATTGAAATTTTTAATTTTCGAAATATTCGAGAATGGAAATTCGATTTGTTTTATTGAAGATCGAAATAGGCAAGAAAAGAAGTCAAACGTTTTATACGAATTATATTTATAAATATTAAAAAGAAATTTATACGTTTCATGAAATGAGTCAAAAAAAAATGAATCTTTGTTCTTTTATACAAAATTTTTATTGTTTAGTGAATTTGAAACTGATCGTTATTGATCTTAACACCTTTATTGGTTGCAGTCAACAGGTGCAATTTTTTAAAATCATTTTTAATATTAATAATACTGTTATTCACATAGTGATAGGAATAATATCAATAAAATGTGCAATACATGTCAGGCCGGGTCGAAGAAATGTGTAAAACGTGAAAAATAAAAACTAATTGTAATTAAAAAATTTTTTTTAATTGTTGCAATTGTAAATTATTTTGTACTGCAATTTGCAATTTTCTTTCGTTTATTGCAGTGCAAAGATTTTTTCGTTGAATATTTTTCACGTTTAAAGAAAATTTGTAATTTCTAGAACCGGCAAGAATAATCTACTAAGAAATATTTAAATTATATATTAATATATTGTGTAGCGAATATATTTAGCTAGTGAAATGAAATTTGCAGTTTTTCGAACTTTGCTTTTAGTTTCTTCATTTATTTAATTTTATCAAGAAAGAAAAGTAAAGAATCATTACTGCCTCGTGTAGTTTTAATACATCTATATGTCTTTAATGTTTTAGATTTAATTATAAAAGTAAATTGATGGAATTAATTTAAATTTTGATAAATAGTTGTTCTTTTTAGCAAAATTTTTAAAAAGCGCTCAATGAACGAGTCAAGAGAGGAAATATTTACAGGAGTTTTAATTTTCGACTCCTCGAAGCGTTATAGTTCATTAAAGTCGACTATTTTTGTGCAATTGTACTTTATTCCATACTTTAAAAAACATTCCGATATTATAAAAAATGTATATGTTAAAAGCAGTTGATCGAACATCGTAATTATTTTTTTTAAGTTTTCCATTATCCCGAAACGGGGAAATTTTCCGTTTTTATTTTAATATTACTATTAATGATCGTAAAAAGAATGTATGTAAATAAGATTGCAGCGAATGAAAAGATAGACAATAATTTCTCCTTTAGTTTTTCTATCGATAGACATAAAGGAATTTTTAATTTAAAAAAATTTATGCTTTAAAAAAATTTTAATTGAAAATGAAAAATTTTTTATTTTATATTGATACCTAATAAAATAAAGATTTTCTAAAGATTTTTAAACTAAAGTGAATTAAAATTGATGAATATTGTTTGTGTCTGACAAACATTTATTTTCTTAAAAAAAAAAACAATATTTTGACTCGCGAACAAAATAATATTTTCGAAATCTTTTTTATATTTAAAAAAGAAATATGTATTTTTTAAGTCTATATTAACATTAATTTTGTTAGTTGATATTGAATATTGCGCAGCAAGGAAATGCCTTCTTTCACAAGATTTAACATATCATAGAAAACTAGAAAAAGATTGTAGATATGTACGAATGTACATTTTATAATTAAGTAAAAAAAATATATTAGTTATAATTTATACTATCGCAAATGCAAAAAAAAAGTTAAGAAATAAAAATTACTTAATTCCGTAACTTCAGTTCTTAACGTGCTATTCAATTTTTTGAATTTTACTGTTTGTTTATCTGTTATATAAAATAGAAATGCAGAAAAATTATTACATTGATATCTATTATATTATATAAATAAATATATTGTATATGTAATATTATATGGATATTTAATTAATATGTTATGCCTATATATTAATATAATATATTAAATATTGTTTCGAAAAACAATTCATTTTCATTTATATCCCTTTACATAAAAACAATAAAATTTTCATTATTATCACAGAAAAAAAAAGAACTTGAGTTGTTTGACATTTTTAAAAGTTTATTAATAAGTCGCAGTTATAAAATTATAATATTTTCTTTAATACATATTATTCTAATGTGCGTGTGTGTACATATCATTGTCTAAATATTATATATATATATGACAAATTTCACCATTATTTCAAAGAGAAACTATATTTTTTACAAAGATTTTCTTTTAAAAAAACTTCCCCTAAGAATCCCCTCTTAAAGTTTTATTCGATATTAAAAACTTAGAAAATCTTGCAAAAAAAAACAAAACAAATTTTCCATACTTGCTTAAAATCAATTTTGTTCTGGAGAAACTAAGGCCTTTAGTTCTCCAAACGAATAGTTTTAAGAAATATGAAAAAAGTACTTTGAACAATTAATGGCAAATAAATTAAGTATAGTACCACAAAATTCTCGAGAAATGTAAACAAATTTTTTCTATCAAATTATATATCGATTAAACAAAATTCGATCCTTAAAATGAAATCGCGACAGACTCGATAATTACATCACTAAAATATGCTAGGTGATTTTGTCATTTTATCAACTATGGACGGAGATTTATAATTAATTACACGTATTTTACACTCGCTAAGTAATTATATCACAACGTTAAAAAATTCAACTAAATAAAACACCTAAACGATTGACAGTTTTTTTTTCTCTGCAATAATTACACGCGTCCAAGTTATTTTTTATTATCATGAATATTTTAATATAGTAGACGTTTTATAAAAATATATATAAAAAAATGTACATTTAGTTTCCATATGCGCCTTTTCTTTTCTAAACTACAAATAATTAATTAAAATTCGAACACATTTACAATATGAGAATGGGCAGCAGTAAATTGAAAAAGAGAAAACGTTAGAAATCGAGGCAAATGCCATTTGTCAAGAAAACTTCAATTTTATAAATGCAGGAAAGACAAAATCAATTTTCCGCCTTATTAAAAAAAGAAAAAAAAACAGAAACTTGATTTTTGTCTAATTTAAAAAAAAAATTGATTTTTATTGCACATGCCTTTCGACCATAGGATTTATAACGAATTCTGAAATGAATTTTCTTTTTTTTTAATCGTAATGTAGAAAAAATTCTATAAGTTTTGTCTTTCTGAAAAAAAAGTTGTGATATAAAATGAGATCATGGGTATCTTACAACTATATGAATTACTGATAGTTTTAAATCCTTGCGAGTAAAATTCGAGATAAATTCTTGTGTGAACAAAAATAATTTCGCTTAATGACTTAATTTTAAATTCCTAGAATTCAATAAATATTCTCAATTTTCATTTTACAATTGTTCTAACAATCGGAAATTTTGACGAATTTTCGTTTTTATTTTTTAAATGGAAGTGGAGGTACATAGAAAATTGTGGATTTAAAAAAAATATTGACAATATCATGAAAATACATTGTTGTGAGCTGGAAAAATGTTGGTAAGAATTTTTTTATATTAAATTTCTATAAGTTTGAGTATAAATTATCATCAGGAAAGTATAAATCATAGATATATTTTTTACCAAAAAGATTTTTTCTATCAGTTTTGTGCCTTTTTAAAAATTGATTTGCTACGTAATTGTTGGATACGTAAATTAATAAATTTATTATTTTAATATATCTTTTTCTAGTTTCTGTTCATTTTTTTGTTCATTGTTTTATTATAAATTATCGTTATTGACTTTTTGTATTTCTTATTTTTACTCAACTCTCGCTTGGTACGTTGCTTTATTAGTTCAATTAGATGTCATGATTTAATTTCATTTACGTAAGTTTTATACGCGAAATAAAAAATTTATTTTTAAAGTATCCAGAGTAGCGTTAATTTTTATGCTATGGGTCCTATCATTTTTTTTTTTATTTATATTTTGTTTATTATAATTTTTTTTCATGTAGAGTGACATTCTTTTCAAATTCTTTGGTAAAATTTAGAAAAATAAATTAATAAATATTTGTATGACTTCGTTTCAAATTTCAACTTTCAATTATGAATAGTTCCTCATTATTCAATCAAAATTTAAATATAAGACACTAATTAACGATGAATAAATCTTGATAGTAGAAAAATTTAACATTTTTTTTTAAATTTACAAGTAAAAAATTATCTTCAGTACTATTTTATTTCTATCTTTACTGCATTAACTATTTAATAAATATAAAAAAAACCATTTTCTTTCCAACTTCCATTTTTTAAAAAGTTTCAAAAATCGTCCCTTTAGAATTATTGACTTAAATTTGTCAAATCTTCAATATGGTCGATAAAAATAAATATTCAAATGTAGTAATAAATAATCAAATTTTTAAAGATTAATATATATTAATAAATTTTGAATAAGTGATTATTAAATAAATAATCAATTTTTTTTAATTTTTAAAGCTATTTTTCAAATCCTCGTAAAATTTCTTAAAGAAATTAATAAAAAAAATTTATCATCGAGTGATGAAACTCGCAAGGATTGAATAAATTTGTACATGAAAAATTGATTTACTACATCGCAGTTTCAAGTGGTTGACTTTTACTTCTCGCTTGTGTGGAAAGTTGCGTGAGCTCCGTGGGCTCGTTTGGTAAAAATGTATCGAAATTCGTCTCGAGTAAAACTTCGCTTTTCGAGCGAAGCGGCTTTTCCTCATTATTATCGAGATTCGTTTCAAGGAGAACCTCGCTCCTTGGTCGATCTTCATAATAATAAGGATGCGGAAGTGGCGGACTAAAGTACTCCGGCACTGGTTCCGAACTGGGAGTTAATGGACTTGTATCGTACGCATTATAATCGACAGGAGTAAATCTTTGTCCCGTCTCAATATCACGTTTAAGTTCCGTTATCGAATCAGTCATTGCGAGACTAGAATTTAATGGGAGGGTGGAAGCATTGTTTAAATACGTCGAATCGTTTATTATTGGATTCGGTACAACTTCGTCGGGTGCTACTTCGCTATTTACCTCTGATTGCCAATTGCTGTTATTCCTTGAGGTGAATGTCGAATGATTTCTAAAACCTTCGTTTCGATACGCTAAATCGAACACGGGATTGTCACCAGGTCCAGGATATTTTACTCCCTGTGGAAAAATTTTCACTTTTAATTTTATTTCAATGTTATTTCAATTTTATTTCAAATCGGAAGATTTGAAATAAATAAATAAATACATTTTATAAATTAAAAATTTCAATTTGAAATTAATTTTTTTCGAAATGAAAACTACCTTAAAGTCACTGGTACTTGGAGAATAACGCGGATTATGCGCCTCATACACATCGTAACTGTGGTTGTCTTCCATGGAAGAATTAAGTTGTGTTTTGTCCATGGAATCTAAGCTTCCGCTGTTCATTTTTTTATAATCGAGACTTCTCGAATTTAATGTATCAGTTGACTGTTTCGTCTGAAAAATACGATAATGTTAATTTCGAAAAAAATAAATAAATCAATAAAGTTTTTCAGAACTGCGAAAGAAGCTATAAACATTATGAATACACGAAAAACACAATACACAATTTTAACCATAAACATACATTTAGTATTTCAAATTTATTTTATAAAAAAGAAACAAATTAAATTAAAGTCAGAGACAAATTACGCCTACTTAAAAATTTTTAGGAAAAAATTATTACAGACATAGGTACATAATGCAAAAATAAAATAACTAACACGAAAGAACTAATTATTGTTTTTTTTACACGAAGCTAAAGCTGAACAATAAAGGCGTAAACATAGTATTGTTACATTTTCTGACCTTAATTGGTGGTACCAGGACCACTCTTTTTTCTCGTATTGGCCGCTTGCAGAATATTGATAAATTTATTAGAATAATAACCAGTAAAATTTAATTTCAAATAAAAATATATAAGTTCTTCCTTCAATTACAATTTATACAAAAATTTCAATTTTTTTCAATTTCAATTTCAATTTTCAATAATAATAATTATTATCATTATTATTATTATTAAAAGTTACAAGCATGGCTTATTCAAAGCAAAAAATTATCTTAAATTTTAAACATGTATTCAGAATTAATTAAAGCATGAAATTATCAAAAATTTGAAGCATTGGTAATTTTTAAAAGCATGAAATATAAAACACTGCTAACAAGAATTTAATACATGAAATTTAAAAGCATAAAATGTATATAAATACTTACTTAAATTATTATTTACATTAAAAGGTTAATTAAATGCACGAGTGAATCCAAGAATCATTTATTGAATAATTCAAAAAGCATGGATTGAAATTAAAAATTGAGATTAAATTCGGAAAAAAGAGAAAAAAAGCCTGTAAAATAAGCTCGCTTTTTTAATTATATTATTTTTTATATTATTAAATTGTAAGTGAAGGAAAATGTAAAGATAATCGCTCAATATATACAATAAATTAAATGAAAAGAAATAAATAATTACCGCTATTGGTTTGCGACGATAAGGAAGCTCAGAGAAACCTGATGTTGATCCCACGGAACGTAATGAATGAAGAGACTGACGAATCGAATTTCTCCTCTCTAAACGTTCCAACTTTCGATTTTTCGATTTCGATACCCAAAAAGCAATAACGGCTGCCAAAAGAGCAAGTGCAAAACCGACAGCACCCAGAACTCCAATTGCCACAATGTCCCTCCTCCATGAAAGAGGATCAATCGATACTCTTGGATCTAAAATAATTCAAGCAAGGTGTAACAAATGTAACAGAGAAGTATAGAAAATACATAAAAATAATACATAAATAATACAAAAAAATACATAATAATAATAAATAAATAAATAATTTAATAAACATCTTATAATTAAAAATACTTATGATAAGAATCGAAATTAATTTTTGTTAATTTAAAATGTAGAAACATTTCTATAATTTATTTTTTAATTATTTTGATATATAAAGATTGGCTAGACAAACTTACCAATTTCACAAATGAAAGGATTTGGTTGGGCGCAAATATCGACTTCAATTGTTTGGTAAGTGAACATTGTACATTGATTAACTCTTTCCAATTGTTGAATCCAAACTCGTTCGGAATAATCAAAACGTTCCTGCTGCTTTCTCAGGAAGTTCCATAGTTCATGATAATTGCCCATAATAAAAGGCATTGAAGCGTTTGCTGACTACAAAAATATAAAAACACTCCAATTAAATAAATATATCACAAATTTTATTTACCTTTTTAATTTAAATTAATTTAAATTTAATTTTGTTGGAATTAAAAAATTTTTAAGTAATTATTCGAAATAATACATAAATAATACAAAAAAATACATAATAATAATAAATAAATAATTTAATAAACATCTTATAAATAAAAATACTTATGATAAGAATCGAAATTAATTTTTGTTCATTTAAAATATAGAAGCAAAAATGTTTCTACAAAAAAAAAAATGTTTCTATATTTGAAGAATTTTTAATATTAAAGAAAAAAGAATTGATAATGTTGTTTTTTTCATATTGTGTGCCCCTTTTTTGTTTGATAATAAATTTTCAAAACGAAAAGAAAAACGTACTCGACAAAATTCTCGGGCGCTAAAAAAGTCCATTGGTGCGCCAATGTAGAAGTAACATGTGTCACCAACAATATCCCATCCAGGTGGGCATTTTCCATTTAAAACGGACTGATTGTTCATATGGAACGGTTGGTAATCGACTTGCAATAATTCTGGGGAATCACCACGATCACGAATCCTTCCAGCGACAGCTACAGTTTCATTGTAGCCCCACCAGTTGTGTCTCGCGTCCACGTGGGATCTCCACATTTCCAGTTGACTGAAAAATTGCAAAATTATTTCAATCTTCTTTTTTTACAATAATAAATACAAAGCCAAAAACAACGAAAAAAAACAAATCGAAACAAAACAAAGGAACACTTCAAAATAAGCACATTTTCTTCCAAGTGTAATATTTGTGACTGAAATTAATATTTCTTACAAAGCCAAGTAAATTTTTTTTAGTATTTTAAAAATAATTTTTAAATTGTTTATTTAAAAAATAATTTCTTCTTCAGTAAATTTTAATAATAATAAAAAGGCATTAAAAAGTTGTTTCTTATTTTCCTGTTTCAGAAACAAATTTCATTAATTTCCCATCGTTTGAAAAAAATTGTGATATTTAATAATTTATAGCGTGTACTGATAAAATTATTTAATATCACAGTAGACACAATATTGTGATTCGAATAAAGCAAAAAGCAAAAATTATACATTTTGAAACATGAATGCGTTTTGCACACGAATAAGTATAGAAAATTCCCATACTCGTGTACTTACTTATTAACCCATTCCATGTCGACAACGCTGTTATTTTGTAAATAATGGTCATGCGAATTCACATATATGAAAAAAAATAATTAATATGCAATTAAAAAATTAATTAAACAACTATGAAAAATAACGTCCTGAGAAATTTCTATAATTAAAGAATATTTTTCTCAAAAAATTAAAAATTTTCATTTCATTCATACTCACAGGGATCGGTTAATGGTTAACATTTCGTAGTCATTATCAGGATTAAAGAAAACATTGTCCACGTATTGCTGTCCTGGAGTTCCTGCGACAATCGTACTCCGACCTTCTCTATCGACCGCATAATTCCTTTAAAAAATAAATTTCAGTTATTAAATTTCAATTAAATCATAATAATAAATAATTATTTATTATTTTAAATATTTGAAAAAAACTCACTTGTAGAATCCATTATGCGATGTACTTTGATAAATCGGCAATCGTACTCGCTCGAATCCAGAAATTTCCAGCAAATGCATTCCAAGATTTCCGTGCAAATAATTTAAAGTCATATTGCTGACAACTTGCTTCAGCACAACGTTATTATCAAAAGACGCATTATTTTTCGTGAAATAATTTCTAAATATTGTCACCTCTTGATAGGGACTACTTTGTCGTCCTTCAATGTAGAGCGCCGGTTTATTGTAATTTTCGGCAAATAAATTATTGTGAATCCAGCCCTTGAGCGATGTTGCCGATCCACGTGAATCGGCACGTACCAAAAGACCGCCTTGATTTCGTCTCACTAAATTATTGCGGAAATAGAGTGACTGTGTATTTTGTATATCGAGCCAAACTGCCGCCTTACATGTTGTAAAATTACCGAAAAACTTTGCGCAATTATTGACAAATTGATTCCGTTCGAGAGTGATAATTGCATTAACTTCTCCTGCACTCGCGTATTTTAATGCGCCTTCGCGACAATTTGTCACTGACGAATAGGAAACATTGTGCTGCACGTCGCGATTAAAGCCAATCGCTGAAATTGGAAGTGTCACAACTTCCGCGATAAATCCATGAACATTACTCGCGCCGTTTGCGAATAGCTTCACACTTAAACTTGGACCACGTGTTCGAAATAGTGATTTCTCGTGATGACCGTTCACTTCCAATTCGACGATTTTCTCTGTTGTTATATTGTAAATGTCGCCATCGTACAAAGAAATACTGTCGGGTCGACCCGGTTTTCCCGTCGAATTAAACAAATTAAACTGCAACAGTCTGAAAAGAGAAAATTAACTTTTTATCGTTTTTTTTAACTTTCCACACAAGATAATTATTCTTTGATAGAGAAATTTATTATTTATAAAAAGAAATGACATACCTGAAACCAAATGGTTTTGCTCTGTAGGCGCTGCGGAAAATTTTCACACAATTCACAGGATAATTATCGTACTTGTGATAGAGTAAAATTCTCTCCTCAATTGTAATTTCCTTCGTTGTGTCACAAATGTCCACCATGCTGAATAAATGATATGGAATATTTAGGTCCTTGATGGGAGTGAACGAACTTTCTTCAGCTTCTCGTCCTTCTCCGGTTATGGACAAAATATTGAGTCCATTACCCAAGACATTATCAATCTGATTAAATAGCAATTGTACCTGAAAGTTGAACAAGAACATTAGAAAAAATTAAGAAAATTATTTAATTAACAATTGTACGAAAATAAAAAATTAAATCTTACAGTATGCGTTGGAGAAATCATGTTGATACCATGATAAGCGCATTTTTCAATGCTGACGTGTGTGACAATCGGTGATTTCATAATTGATTGTATAGCGGCAGATTTTTCATTATGCAAAATTCCAGCTCCCGAAATATTAACAAATTTCAGTATTGATTCAACTCGTGGCACCGTCTCGTGAGTAATGACATCATGAATTCGATGCTCATAGAGATGATGTTCAAATTCACTGTTTGCAATTCTGATACCACCCCAATAATTTTGGGAAGATTCTAAATTTCGTTTTCCACAATGAATAAAAACAAATTCACCATCCCAGGGACATTCGTATTTTTGACCGAATAATTGTCCATTCAGTCTTATTTCACAGTCTTCCAATCTCTCCTCACTTCCAGTGCACTGCAGAGGGCAAAAATATGTTTTAATTGTTTGTTTTACACTTGAGAGAAAAGAAAGAATTGAAAGAATTTGAAAGAAATGGAGGGATTTCTCACCTGTAGTGGTTCTGGCCATGACCAAATGCGAGTCAAAGATCCAGGATGATGTTCATATCGTCGATCACGCGAGACAAATACATTCATAGGATCGTGACCGAGTTGTTGACACGCGACTTGGGCATTTCTCTCGGTGAATTTATAATCGCAGAGAGGAATCCATTGAAGCGTTGTGCGATTGAAGAATTCGAGAAAGCCTTCATTAGTCTGCGAAGTGCAATTCCCTTCCTTGCAAAGTCGAATCGTTTCCAAAGGCTCGCTCGCGATGCTGCGTTTGAAATACGATTTAGCGACTTGCGAGTTATCGTCAATCGACGGCCTCATGACAATTTCATTTCCCGCTGTTCCCAAAGCTTGAATTGTCCCCAATACTAAAATTCCAACATTCGCGGCAAATTCCATCACGACACCGGGATAAATGTACAATGTCGCTCCAGGCATAACTGTTATGTCCGTTTTAATTACATAGGGCGTTGATTTTGCGTGAATTGAAATTGTCTCTCTAATTTGACCACCGAGATTCTCCAAGTCAATTTTCGTCGTTTGGTCCCAGGATGCCGATATTGAAGAATCCAACGAATCGCCTGTTAAAAACGGCCGAAAATCCGCTATTGCGTGATCATTCCAATCGTTGAAATCAAAAATTTTTTGCCTGCAATAAAAAAAGTTATTTGTCAATAAAAGCAATTTTGAAGCAAAGAGCATTTTTCCAAAGAGTAAGAAGAAATAAACAATTACCTAATCTCGGCGTCGTTGTAAGTGCCCCACCAATTTTCACTGACATCAACGACATTATCAATTTTCGCTGTTTTAATTCCAGCCAAAAGTTCATAATCAAGAAGATTATCGCCAAAAAGATTGCGATTAATTTGCACCTTCTGGATTCCATGAAAGCCAATAACGTAACTTGGATCATTGAACATTTGATGATTACTCTTATTCACCAATTGGTAATAATTCCTTTTTACTTGATTAAGTAGAAATTTGGCATAAACTTCTCCCATTATTTCCGATTGACTATTAGCCTTAAATTCCACCATGAAACGTCCATGATTTCTGTTAATGCGATTACGTTCAATCTGCATTTTCTTCTCCATACCACGAATGGAAATTAAACCCATTTTACAACTATTGCCCTCAAATTGATTATTCGTCATGTTTAAAATAGCAAAATGCCCATCGACAACGAATGCAAACTGTTGATTATTCTGCCAAGTATTATTATCAAAATATAATGAATGCGTGAAATTCTCGTTGTACTGCCAAACGTAAGGGAGTGCAACTTGAAAGCCACCACCGAGATTTCTCTCGATCGTACTGTCTTGTAAAATCCAATGGAACAAGTTGTTCGAATGTCGCATGTCACGACTGAACTGTAAAATTCCTCTTCCATTATCTGTGATTAATGAATTATTAACGTGTATCGAAATTTCCGACAAATTCGACTGGAAAACATTCCAATGGGGCGAATGAATGAAAATCGCCTCTTTTGTGTTGTGAGAAATTTCACAACCAACCAATTGAATTGACTCGTTCGCTTTACGGAGATTATGATTTCCACGATCGTCCAAATAAAGATTGTAATACGAGGCCAAAATTCCGCGTTGATTTCCTCTTATTCGACTTTTTATCACTTTTAAAGTTGGAATTGGTCCTTTGACTATTCTATTTCTGATGTCCTGAATCGGCGCAGAGAGAGCAGTGAGAACCATCACTGCACCACCAAGAGCCGCGTTTCCACTGCGATATTCCAAAACAACTACAAACGAACTCGATGTAACGGGAAACACTGACAAATCTCTCTTCAATGACCAAATATTTCCCTTGTGATTAATATTGTGCGCGTCGTGAATAATAATCTCCTCTGTACTTTGATTGTGAATTGGATTCAATAATTGTATTCCGACAACATAACCCGGTGTGCAGGTGATATTGATGATTTTATCAATCGCTCGTCCTTGAATTTTCGACGTGATGAGGTATTTCGTTTCCTGGCCCATTGAGAGATCGATATTTCCACCATTCTCCGGCAGGACAATCGGATTATAATTTTCCGCGGCAACTTCCGATGATTGGGAGAACCATCCTGCAAATTCCCTCTGCTGTGTCGCAGAGAGTGCAGGATTGTGCCGAATTCCAGCAATTTTATTATTCTCGATTCTCGAATTGGATATTTGCAGGCCCAATTGCTTGAAACTCACGCCATTGCCGCGGTTGTTGGAAAAATCACTGTTCTGTGCCGTATTCACCGCGTATGCCGAATAAATATCGGAATAAAGTATTCCCAATCCGTCCTGCAGATTGTTGATTACTTTCACACTTTCCAATGAGTGGCGTGCAAAATCAATTTGCAATGCCGGCTTAAATGTATTTGTCGCGTAGTCGAGAAGACCGGCTTTCTCAATCGTAATGTACTGTAAATCACTCCTTCTGGCCAATGGTCCAAGTCTCACTCCAGCCCAAGCCGCTTCCGAACATCGGACACCGACATCGTTTTCGTGCGTGCACGAATTCTCAAATTCCTCTTCATTCTCGGCTCGACATCTCGTTATGTCGACATCATCGTCCGTGCATTGAACATTGCTGAGAATAATGTTCTCGTTCGTTCCAGCGCTTGGTATTTGCGATCGTTCCAATAGCCAATCGTCCGGATCCAATGTCAATCCCAACTGATGACAAACAAGCGCGGCATCGCGAATTGTCCACCCGTAATTACAAACAGTGCCCCACTTTTCTCCAATTCTCACCTGCAATCTTCCTTCGAGATTCGTTTTTCCGCCGAGGAGTCTCACGGGAATCGTTCTGGACACATCGAAAGTCATAACTTCCGCTATGGTTTCATTGTCCGTCATTGGTTCAATAACGATTTCCTCCTTGAGTGTCATCTGGATATCACTCGGACCTTTGCCACGAGCATATAAACTTCCCGCGACCATCATACCGACAGCTGGTGGAAATCGAAGTGTCACACCAGGTTGTATCACTAGTCGTCCACCAGGTCTCACGTTAATGTCACGTTGCACAATATATTCACCCGCTCGCAATGTCTCCAGTCCATCGACCTCGCCCCCAACAATTTTTGAATCCGCCGATTGGAATTGCGGCACAAAAGTCGGTATCGACATAATTATATTCCCCGCTGGATTACTGCCGTGCAATAAATACGGTAGATATTGAATTTTCGCGAGATTGTAACGATCCTTCCGATGGAAGAGTCGATCGAATATCACTCTCTCATTTTCCGAGCCTAGCCAATTGTAGGTGCAATTAATAATTTTGCTCTGATCCTCCAAGTGCGAGCCAATTTCGTATCTTGATTCGGTATTTTGAAGAATATTCCGATAAATGTGAACGTTACTCGATGAAACGACAACGACTGCCGACACTCGTGATCTTGGAATGAGTCGCGAACCTTGAACATCACTATTGTCGAACGGTTCCTTTACATTGTTCCTCTTGAGAAAATTCCTAGTGAACAACAACTTTTGCACATCGCTATAGGGCGACAGTCCCACATTCACCAAGTAAACGCCACTATTGTCATAAAATTCATTATGCTGAATTAAAATATCCACCGGTTGAGTAATAAATTCCTCGTTGAGTGGATTCTTCACTAAAATACAACCAAACGTATTTCCCTCAAAATGATTGAATTCGAGAGAAGCCTTTAAATTCAGCGCCGGGCTTAATTTAATACCCAATTTGCGATTTTGAATAAAAGTATTATGTCCTATTTGAATCATCATTAAACCTTGATTTAATCGCCAGTTTGATTCAATTTGTACCGCAGTCTCACTACTGCTGTTGAACCAATTTCCCGTAATGTTCACGTACGAATTTCCCGTCGAATTGCCGACCAAAATTCCAATATCCTTGTTGCGAAATATTTCCGAATACTCGACAATTGTCGACTGATTGAAATTTAAATAATTCGTGAATGAAGAATCATTTAACCAAACAGCAAAGCCGTAGCCCTGATTTGATGAAATACTCGTGTGGGAAATATTTCGATTACCACCAACGACGGTAATATTAATACCGTCACCACGATTGAAGGCAATTCGGCTCTCAGTGATATTCACGTCTAAAGCACCTTCCAAAACATGAACACCACCAACGTGATTATTGTTCGACACGGATGTATCGTGAATGTATAAAGCCGAACGCAATCTTTCCGCCGCTACGCCCCTTCCATTATTGTCGGCAATTGTACTTCCGGTTATTGAAAGATCGTAACTTTTTTTATAAGCGGAAGTCAAACGTATGAACGCGATCATTTCCGTGAATGGTTGAACGCTAAATTTTAAATATAAATTTCTTCGTGTCGTCGTGACACTCTGTGGTAGAGTTCCATTTCTAACGTTAACGTGTGCCAATAATTTCTCACCAATACTGCTGCCATCGTAGATCTCAATAACGGCACTGTCGTTCCTATTCGTTTTCATTTCGATAAAATGTAAAGTGAGCACGTGGCCCGGTCTTGTGAATATATGCAGCGGGCAATTCTTCGATGTTAATGCATATTCACTTTGCTCCATTGAAATTGTGATTGGAAACGTGTGACTTGTTGTCGATGGAAAGGAGCAGACTTCGTAAATGTCCGCCCGGTCAGGTCGATCACTAGGTCGCTCGTCATGATGCACATATTTTATTCCATCGGCTCCATTATCCAAAATTGCACAATTGTCAATGTGCGCCATTCCTGACGAACTGTTGACATAAATTCCGTAACCTGAAACAAAATTAATTCAAATTTACCCTGAAATAAATTATTACCATATAAAATAACGTATAAACTAAAACCTTTGTTGTTTTGTATGGTGCAGTTTTTAATGGTAATGGGAGCCTCAGGAGTGGTGATGTTGATTCCATTGAAGGCCGAATTAACGATGGTGATTGATTCCATTTGTGGTGGCACACCTTCCACATGTAGAGCAGAGGTAACATTGATTTCACGTCCTGTTCCTGCGTAACTAAATTGCGAAAGACAAAAATTAATTCAGAAACATAAAAAAAGGACATAAAAAATAAAGATATTTAATGGAAATGTAATGGAAAAATTATCATCCCCTAAATAATAAATGAATTATTACCTAATATTGACATAACGCAAAATAGATTTTGATCTGCGAACGTAAAGGGTGTTTTCCTGAATGAGAGGCCTATCAAAAAGTGCACCTTCAAATCTAATACCCCGCCAGTGTTTAATTGCTCGTGTGGCACCATCATGGTGAGGTAAGCACGCTATTCCCAAATCGGGATGATAATCTGCAAATTAAATTATATTCATTTACATTCTAAATTTATTGCATACAATTTGAATGTTAAAATCTTCCAATTTGAATGTAAGGAAAATATAATTCTATTCTTCATTAATAATATGGTATCATTAACAATATGGTAATTATATCGTCAATAAATGTCCATTTTCCATCATATTTTTATCACAGGTGTTTTAATATTTGTCAAACGTACCACAGACTCCAGAACCAAGTTGTTTGCTAGGCCAGCGATCGCATTGTTGTAAAGATGGTTCGGTTCCTCGACATTGCGGTTGTTCGTATAAAAGTCGAGGTTTTGCTGGCCATTGTCTGTCGATCCAACCCCACCATTGTCCACCTTGCAATCCTAATTCTCTACAGGCAGTCTCAAAATCCGCTCTTGTCCAACTGAAAAACAAAAAACTCTTTAGCAAATTTCAATCAGTTAAATAATAATATTTGTTTTGTTCAAACAAATTTTCTTCTTTTTTAAATAAATGAAATGAATAAATATTTTTTCTAACCAATTCCTTTCTATTTTCTTTAGAAGAACTTTGAGAAATCTTAAAATTTTATTATGTAAAAAATATAATATTCTTGAAAACATTTCAACACAAAATCTAAAGGTAATTTTTTTAATATTATCGTATGTGTGTGTGTCATGATTGTGCATTATTATTCAGAATTTTCTGGTATTTCCTGCTAGAAACCCCCCATGTAATTTTACATTGTAGTACATATAATATTGTGTTTGTATGTAACACTACAATTAGATTTATATTCAAATACGAGATTGGCACAATAAGATATGAGTATAATAGAAAAAAAAATTAATAACACATCGATATAATAATAAGTAGTAGTAAAAAATGTACCAAATAATTTCAAGTTCATGAATCAAAACCGAAAAAATAATTAACTGTTTAATTGGAAAAATATTTCGAGAAAAAATTTTTCCATGTGCTTTAAGTTCTAGAATGCTCAAGTTATACTCATGAAATAAATTTTCAGTCAATTCTTTTGTTTTTAAATTACGATTGATAGCTGTATAGCTATTATTGTTTATATGTTGTGATTCTTTATTAAACACAATGTTAAACACACACAAATTTAAAGCTTATATTATGTAAATATTTATATTAAATTGTTTCAATTTACGCAAACTAATTTCATACTAATTTCACACTGATAAAGAGACTAAAAAAATTAAATTATTCAATATTATTGGAAAAAAAAATAACACGCGAAAAATATTTTTGTTAAAACATTTTGTCGAAAATTTATTCGAAATTTTATATTATTAAAAATTTTAAACGTTACATTAAACGAATATTATGCTTAAAATAGAATAAATTTTATACAAAATGTATAAATTTACAAAAATATTTTTCGTGTGTTATTTTTTTTTTTCTAATAATATTGAATAATTTAATTTTTTTAGTCTCTATCAGTGTGAATAATTCTCGATTTTGGAATTATTTTAAATCGAAAAAGTGATTTAAAAAATCGCCCCCCAAAAAAATTCGGATGATAATATTAATCTCTAATGGATTGAAATTTGATTAGGTAGTTACTTTCTAGAATTGGTGCAAACAGCTCTCCATTCTCCACGATGTAGAAGTTGTAATCGGCCTTGATATGGTGTTGGTCCATCGACGAGACGAATCGATCTCGACTCAGGTTGACCGGACGGCGACTCTGAAGTCAACACTATTTCCTCCTCTGGCTCACCCTGTAATAAAATTAAATAATTATTTAAATAATCTATATTAATAATTACAACGATTATTATAGTTAATAGAAAAAAATGTTATATTAATAAAAATTTAATGAACAATAATCGCAATAATTACTGATTGAGATAATCGAGTTCATTTTAATTAATTTAAATTAAATAGAAAATTTTAATGTTAATTAATGAAAATAATAAAAATTGGAAATTAAATTGTCAGCTTCTTGAGGGAAATGACTTACCTACTCTGCGACTAAGAAACGACTGACTGATTACTGACTATTTATAATTTTAATTATTTTCTCAGTTAATCCCCAGGACAATAGAAATGTTTTCGTTCATTAATTGCCATTGGGAAAATTTTCCACAAAATTCTTAATTTCCCAAAATCTTCAATATTAATTTCCACAGCAGAAAATATTAAGTGTAAAATTTTTAAAAGTTGCTTTATAATTTTAAAAATATATTTCTTAAAACGATATTTAGCTTTTTAATTTATTATTATTTTTATTTGTTCTTTTTTCAATATTTCAAAAAAAAAAAGAAAGAAAGAAAGAAAAATTTTTCTTCAAAAGATTTGATTTAAAGAGAATAATGTATGAATCTGAGAAATTTGGTGCTGTATCTCATGGGGTGAAGATTTTATTTGGGGGGGATTAGCGAGAGGCCACGAGGTTAATAGGGGGCAAGAACTACTCGTTGATCCATGACCCGCCTTTACAAAAGTTGCAGAGGCGGCAAAGTTGAATCACCCATTCATGCACTATTTTATGCTCTCGTCAACTTCCCATTCTTAATTAACAATTAGGCCAAGTTGTACCTTCCGCTCTCCTTCGGTAATTAAACTACTCACATAAAAATTACAAAATACATTTTTACCCCAAGAGTATAATCATTGCCAATATTACGCAATGAGACGCGGTAAAAACAATAACGACAATTCAAATAACATTTTCTTTACAACATAGTATAATTAATGACATTATATTAATTTAAATTTAATTAATTAATATTATAATAATTAATTTATATTAAATTAAGAAATTATATAATTCACTTTTCTAGGAAAATTCAATTTAAAACCAGTTAATCTTCTTCTATTTCGTGTATTATTTTTTCGAAAAATAATCCCTGTAGTCTTTAATTTTCGAAGATAGGTTGGACATCTGTCTTCACAGGTGTATCATGAAACAAGACAAGAGAAAATACGATACCTTTCTAAAAACTAAGGTGGCTTCCTACTTCCGCTCAAAATGCAAGTGACCGTATATATTTTCGTAATTTTCTATACAAAGAAGAAATATTTTTTTTAGTAACGAGACTTTTTTTTGATAAAAACAAGAAAATTTTTACAAACGTTTTTTTCAATTTCAAGAGGAAAAAATCCTTACTTTGAAATAAACACTTCCTGTATTGAAGTTAGTGGTAAAATTATATAAGAAGAAAAAACAATTAATAGACATAGAAGATGTATTCTTTTTCTCTATAATAATAAAAATAAAATCAAAATCAACGCTCAAGAGAGAATGATCAGCAGCACGTGAAGGTAAAACAATCTACAATCTTTACACTGTTGTTATTGTTGTTTCTGCTTTTATAACTGTAGCAAAAGTTATCAGTGAATGCACCAGGCGAGACTATAACACGCAGGACTTCCGGCAACTTATTTCAATGTTTTCGGGCCACCGATCTTTACGGTTTGAGACTCATCCTTCTTTTTTCAAATATAAACCTTCATGTTGGGAATAATTTACGACCCACTTAATATTATCATCATTATAACAATTTATCACCATGGTAATTTTTTTAAACTCTAAATTTCAGCCTTTTTTCCTGATGCAACGAAATTTTTCTCCATGGAAAAAAATTCTCATAGTCCATATGGGATATTATTACTGCACTCAATTCAAAATATTTTCCGCAGCATTTCCTGTCAGTGACCCTGCAAATATATGTTATTGTATTCAAAGAAATAAAATATTCGCTTCATATTTTATGAAAAAAAAAAATTTTTTTTCAAAACCTATTTGAAATAATTACTATGAAAAATAATGGGAAATAAGGAGTCGTGTTACTGTTATTACAGTGCGCATTGTTGTCTTAATGTGCACAGCAGACGGACCAAAAAGAGAATAAAACAGTTATACTGAAAGTTTTAGTATATATATGCGCATCATCTTAAGAGTTTCATCCGATGATGTTACAACAGCAGTTGAGAATGTAACGTGAAACAAAAAGAAAGTGAGAAAATTTTATAATATACAATTTCCATGTGGAAAGATTTAAAGATGCATACAACGAAAAATTAAATTTATCAAATTACCCTTTCGCTTGAAAAACATCTTTCGGATGTTTATAAGCACATCCGGAATTATCTAACAAAAAATCACGCTTTTGTCTCATAAAATTTGTCTCACAAATTTAATGGAACAATTCCACAACTCTTTATCAAAGAAATTGATACAGAAATTGCAAATAATATATAAGGGCAATGATATCAATAATCAAACAGGTGAGTACACGTAAAGGAATATATTCGACAAATTCCGAACAAGTCTGAAAGTAACGGTATATGTATGATGAGAAAAGCTATTATCAAACCATAGTGCAAACACCCACGCTTCACAAACACTACCTGAGCTGGTTTCATTAAATAAGACACAAAAATATTCTCTTTAGTCGCGTAACCTTAATTTAAAAAATTAAATTCCAAACAACAAAAAAGATATAAAAACAAAATTCAAGTTGCATTCGCATCAGAAAATGAAATTTACAGTAAGAAATTCACAAAGAAAATGAAAAACGACGTTTGATGATTATCAGACTATTATGAATTGGAAAATACAATTCCATGGATAATTAAGAACTTTTTAGAAAGTATTTCTGAAGAACTACCAAAAACTGGAATTTAAATCTAGAACAAGAATTTTTATCGAATTCCAAATTAGTGAAAAATGAGTAACTTTTTATCATGTATAATGAGAAATTAATAAAGAACTGATGGGTAAACTGGATTTTCTTAAAAAGTTTTCTAAACGAAACAGAGACAAAAATTTTCTAAGTGAAAAGGAAAAGTGTAAAAAAGAAAAATATTGAATCTTTTTCGAAAAATACCTTCTGTGTAATAAGAAACAAGATTCGTGACTGAAAAAACTAGTTTCAAAAGCGGAAACAGGAAACAAAGAAAGTATTCACTAAATTATTACTGTTATTCAAAGCCCTTTTTCCCCCCCAAGTATTTTCATTTCACTGATCATGACAATGTCATTTATTTTTAATGTTCCTTTTTTTGACTTAATATTTTCCCCTTAAAAAAAAGTTTATAGTAAAATTTTATGAATCAACTATTTTCAAGCGCACGTTAAGAAGAAATCGAGCGGAAATAATTGTAATCTTCCAGTTTTACGATGTGACTCACACATGCGACTTTGATTACTATTACTACTATGAAAGTGTGATTCATATTCAGATTGGCATGCAGTCGTCAGCGATTTCACAATATCTTGCCTCAATAACTAACTTTATACGTATACAAGAACATTGGATACTTGGCAGGTAAAGTTGAAACAAAATCGATTCACTTGAATAGAATCTACATGCACTAAACAGTGCTCGGGGTCAAGGAACTTCATCCCTGAATTCTACATTTTGTTGCACCTGTTTTACTAGGAAAACTGAATCAACAGACCGCGGAGAAATAAAAGCTATGTTTGTCAGTATTTCTGTAAAAATCGTCCAATTTTTCTTTTCGATGAGTCTGGAAAATTTGAAACCATTTTGTTTATGTTTTTTTTTTAATTTAAAAATTAAGGTTAAAGGTAACTACAGTGAGAAAAATATATCATATTAAATCATTAAAACGAAACTCAAATAAAAGCGGAATTGATTGAAACATTACAGTAGAAAGACAATCTTTTAAGGCAGAAAGGGTGACTGATTTTAAGTTGCAATATTTTTAAGACAGCCTCTACTGTTCCAATCAATTTTCTTATCTGGATTTAAGGAGCCAGTGCTTTTAATATACTGAATATAAAACAATTGTGTGGAAAAGCAACATCTGACTTTAAAAACTTTCTGACTATAACAAATATGAAAGTTTGAGGTTATATTACCGCTTCTGACTATGACCACAATCCACGATAACGGTCATTTTTTAAAAACATATTATTTACGTACTGTCGGTAAATTCAAGTGTATTTTTAAAAATGACCACGTGAGCGTTAGTGG
Source organism: Leptopilina clavipes (assembly GCA_001855655.1). NCBI lineage: Eukaryota > Metazoa > Arthropoda > Insecta > Hymenoptera > Figitidae > Leptopilina > Leptopilina clavipes. The sequence continues at coordinate 35,434 of JUFY01013267.1, forward strand.
ATATCAACAAAATTATAACCTAAAACTGTCAATTTGACATATGTTTTAGACACGGTTTTAGAAAAATTAATTCAGAATTGCTTTTGAATTTTTACTTTTAAATATTGTTGGATTTTAATAGATTTTGTATTTATAGAGAGATACACCATTTGTAATGTATAAGTATTTACGAAAGTTTCGGTTTATCATCAACTTGGGTAATAATCTTCCTCTCTAGGTGTGTATATCTGATGCCAAGAATTATATTAACTTAGGTGAATCACATGTGACACAAGAGATCGTGCTACTTAGATATCTAATCACTCTCAATGCTTTATGTATATCTATATGACTGGCACACTTCGTCACCTACCCTCACAGTAAAACCTGACTCGTGCCACTTGATAAGATAAACGCACATTTTCAATCAAGTGCATTTTTCTTACACTAAATACAATCACTTGTGTGTAACACATACAATTTTGATAAAAAACAATACATGTTTTTTCTTCAATCACCAGAAACAATTATTTAATTGCATCAATTATGATATTTGTATATATATAATCTTTACACAGACAATATACTAAAGAGATTTGGCAAAATAATTATTTACAGTTAAGCAATAAATAAATTCTCTAAAAAAAATTTCCAATTCTATCAGTAATATAATTTACCAGAGAAATTAGATTTTAGAAAAGAAAAAGTTCAAAAATTGTCATAAATATGCTACAAATGCAATATTAATGTCTTTTTTTAGTATTTAAAAAGTTAAATCACTAAGCATTATACCAAATCAAGTCTCATAAACTTTTACGTTTATCGTTTATGATTTTTATTAAAAAAAAGAGGTTAAAAAGAGAGGAAGGTTTATAATATCGCACCAGAAATTGTGTGGACAATATTTCAAACAATAATTGAACTTGTTTAATAATAATTTTGTATTATTTTCAGGTTTAAAAATTCTATATTACACTGTGTAGAATAATTGGAAAATATCGCTGATGTTTGATGTTTTGACAAAACTAATGAAGCACTTTAAAAATCGAATGATGACCTGTTTACTTTTATAATAGGAACAAAAGGGAATATTTTAAAATAAAGAATTAGGAAGAACAAATGATGCTATTCATCGGGGGATACGCTCCATTTTTCATAGAAGCGGATGCCCGTTAAACTGACATTCTGTTTTTTATGATCCGCTCGCTAAAGTGTATTATAGTACTACGATAGTAAAACTATATAAAAGATCGTCTGACTTAAGGATGGAACCGTGAGAAGAAAAAGGTTAAAGCGCATAGAACCCCAACTGGTATGACGAGATTTCTTCTGAAAGACCTCTCAGGTGTGTTATATCTATATATACACGTTTAAATAGCGGGGATTTTCCTCCCCCACAAACACTATATATGCACCTCAATGCAGTAAACCTATTTCTTTCTTTTCAGTTTTATTTTCTGACTTCTGCGAAAAAGGTCCTTCTCTGAAGAAAAAGACCTAAATTATGTCCAATGGAAGTCAATAAAGACTCTGAAAAGAAAAATATTTGGAACTGAAGATTTCGTCTATAAAATCGATACAAAATCGAAAGCGAACTTTGGGTTAAATTATCATTCCATAAATATTGGTCACGCTTCACAATTCTGTGACATAAATTGATAGATGAAAGGGGGCAAATGATCACGTACAACGATTGTAATTCCCCTCTTATACAATATTTTACAATCACGTTTACTCTCTCTCTCTCTCTCTCTCTCTCTCTCGGTCTCATTCTCCCTTTTCTCTCTACTTGCTTCCTTTTACCTTTTAACTCTTACTGAATGAACAAAGAACATTCTTTGATCCACAGGTATAGGTATATATATCTTTTACGTATAAAATACAAAAGATAATTTTTTGCGACTCGAGAATACTGATGAATTCGCGATGAGGAATTCCTTGATAAGAATTATCAATTTATCAGGGCACGTTTACTGAAAAATTCGCCAACTGTTATTTAAACGTTTAATTTTCTCTTTTTTTCTAATTTAGTAGAAAAAAAGAGGATGAGACTAAAATTATACCACTAAACTGATTCATCAGAAGAATGACTAACAATCATATATATATGAAAGTTATAGAAGAAAAATTAGTCATCCAACAGAAAGATACACCTAATTAAATTATATTTTTTGTAAATTAATATTTAAAAAATGTATATTGCAATTATTATAAATAATTTTTAACGTATAAATAGCTCGGATTTTACAAAAACCGGTTTATATACATACTTTTAATAAAGACTTTCATTATAAACGAGAAAATTAATAGATTTGATCAATTTTTCTGATCTACTGAGTTTGCATACATACACGCAAGTAGATCTGTAAAAATGCAATGCGGTCAAGGTCCTCTTGTATTCTTGTCAGAAACAAAAACCATATATGCACCTTTTATCAAGAAAAGTAGATAAAAAAAAAACCTTTTTTTAGATTATTAGTCATTAAAAACCGTTTTAATGTTCTAAAATATTAATTTGAAACATTTTCCAAAAAGTTTTTTCTAAATTATATGAATAATTATTAATTATTAATAAAAAATAAAATAACAATCAATTTCTGAGAAACTTTTTCTCTTTTTCTTGTTATAAATTTGCCATTCGGTAAAAAATGCAAGGATTTAAATAAAGTAATAAAACAAACAAGTTGAAAAATATTTCTCCGCAAATTTCGAATTTTTATGATCGCAGCGATATATTATCTGAGCAGAATTTTTCTCATGCATTTCTTTTGTTTCTTGGTGTTTTTTTCCTAACTCATGACCCAGTAAAAACAGAAAAAAAAGTGGGTTTCACTGTTTAGTCGCAAAGTACTTCGTTGATGACGACTTTTATCGTTTAAAAAATTGTTTCTACTGAAATTGTATAAGCTACGATATACGAACAATTGTAAAATTTCTGAAAATTATGCGTAAACGAAACATATTTATGGGAGAAAAATTTTATTATTGTCAAAATGAATTCTATTTAACAATGTCTTCAGTGCGGAAAAATATTAATTTAAAAAATGAGGAAACAAATAACGAAATTTTAATCATTAATTTGCTTGCTAATTCATTTTGAGAATTTGAGATAAAAAAAAAATGTATTGATAAAACCTTGAAAAATTAGATGCGTACCTTGGCAGTCAGGATGCCGCGAACAGTGATCCCGATCATGGGGGCGAACCGGATTTCTACTCCCGGCTCTATAACGAGTTCTCCACCAGGTTCGACATAAAGATCCTCTCTCAACAAATAAGGACTCTTGGATCTCTCTAATATCCTTTGACCTCTCGTGATTTGTCCTCCGGGGAATTCGGTATACGTTTTGTAGACATTCCCCTCGTCCGAGCTTGAACTTCCATAATTTGGCTCCGTGTAATCAATCGTTGCCAATTCCGTCGGGTTCGAATTCAACAATTGACCTCTTGATCTCGAATTCATTTGTGCAGCAATTGCCAAAAATCCCCAAATCATCCATATTGAACACATTTTCAAAGAAAAACACTGAAAATATCACGTTAATTATTCTATCTCCCTCGCACTTCTTCACGCACAAATACACTTTCACCTTCTTTATATCTCCAGTTTCGATTCCTTAAAAACCAATTCAAATGTTAAATTATCACCGATTTCATTCTTTTTTTTCATAATTTGTTAAATTGTTTCTATTTTTCAGAACTTTGGTGTATCGTGATGAGCTTGTAAACAACGGTTACTTTTTTAAAAGCGTCAAAATGGCGCTCATCGTGTTTTTTGCACAACTTTCGCTCTCGTCCGGTTGATTTTCGCGGTTTTTCAATCGACTGCATGTCCAATGATCGTTCATTCGAATTTCCGGTTTCTCACGATCATTTACAATATAAAGTACGAAACAAAGTGCAGTTAAAATTGCGTTCTCCAATTCTTCTTCACGACACTCACAATAAACAAGTTGTTTTTGATCTCGAGCGCTTCTTTATGCTTCAACAATCGCTCGAGACGATCTTGATGGTTCATCCTTTTGCAAAAGTCATTTTTTGCACTCGACTTATTGGACCGTATCAGGATGTTGAAGAGACACAAAAACACTGGGGAGAGAAAAAAAAAGGAAAAATTGTCTTCTTTTTTTTAAATTATTGAAGCGAAAGTGTTTGGTATGGGGAATAATGATTGGAACACGAGGATGATTATGATTTTCTTGAGGTGACACGGAGTTCCTAACGTTTCATTGGGCGCGGTTTGACTGGTAACTCCTGGACGTAGTGTCTTTGCCTGAGCCTCCACATTGCAGTTCGAAGGCTCGCTCGCGCTGCCTAGGCCTGCTTTCGAAAAGTAACGCGGATCATGTGACCAACTACGTCATGCAGGTTGTGAAACAGGTGAGTCGTCTCCCTCTCGCCCTCCATACTATAAATGATATTTTCTTTTATAAAACACACACATATTGTCCCGTAAAGCATAAACGTGCTACTGTTTTATTCGAGTAATTGTGACGGAATTTTTGACAAAATTCCCGCCTTCTTCAGTCCTATTCTTGATCTTTTTTAATCAATTTATTTTTTAGGTTGAGGGTCATCGAACACCGGGACGCCAAGTACTTAGCAACATGTGTTATTATTATTATAAAGCGTCGCGACGCTTGGCAACGTGAAACTTTCATTGAACGCTGTCAAACATACTGCGACGTCGCCTCAATAATGAAGGGCGGATTCGTAATCCTTAATGACGACAAAACTTGTCAAGTTTCCTTTTTTTCACTACCTGCGGAAAGATGTAAATTAAATTAGAATAACAACGATAATATCTTTCAGGTTATAAACGTTCATATGTGAATGAATATTTTTCTTTCGATTTATTAAAATTATTAAGTTTAATCAAGTGGACATTCTTTTTGATCATTTAGAAAAATCAAAGAATACCTATTTGTTTCCACAACAAAATTTTTTTAAAAATTGTTCTCTATTGTTTTTTCTTTAAATAAAAATAAAAATATTTTTCCAATTTAATGGAATATTTATTATCATTCCATCTCGAATCTTCTTCCTGCGGCTTTTTCTACTTCTGGATCATTTCTTGTCTATTCATCTTAGAATTTTCTATTAAGCCTATTAAACTTTCACTTTATTTGATTGTCACAAAAAATGTACAAATAATTCACTTGTCTTTTCGTGTGTTTTTTATTTATTCATTTTTTTTTCTTTTATTTTACTGATGAATCAAACAAAATTTTTCTTAGCGCTAATAGTGAAAAATATTCGCGTTCTAAGAAATTATAGAAATGTATACTAAAATTATGAAAAGTTATAAATTTAAAAGATGTTTCATTAGTGACGTTCCACGATGAAAGGGACCTAACGTGTCAACGAATTGTTGGTTATGTTTAGGAAAGTTTTTGCTCGATTTAAGATTCATTTTTAATTATTTTATGTCAAAAACTATTTCTATTAACTATTTTATATACTAAATAATTAATAAAAACTGTTTTTGACTTCAGGTAATTAAAAATGAATCTTAAATCGAGCAAAAACTTTCCTAAACATAACCAACAAT
>JUFY01013275.1:0-12124 GCA_001855655.1 Leptopilina clavipes
ATATATATTGTTTATGTGATGTAGGTATTAAAAAATTTTCTTAATATTAAACTTATTTCCTACTAGAGCCCAAAACTGTAAAAAATTGTAAAATTATTAATACATTATTAATATGACTTTTAAAACTATTATTTTTTGGGTATATCTTTCGTCCCTTTTTGGTCCCCTTTTTCAGAAAAAAAATTCCCCTTTTCCCCTTTTTTGAGGATAAAAGGTACTTGTGATGCCTGGGAACGTTTCTAAAACATTCCTAAAACGTTCCTAAAACGTCCTCTTTGTCAATTAGCATATGAATTGACATTGCATGAGTGGGTACTTTATGGTACAATTAAATAATCTTGCGTATATTAAAACCTAACGTTTTATTAATTATATTTACACAATAATTAACATATTAGAAAAGATAGCTATCAAAAATAAGTCCTAATTTGATATTTGCAAAAATGCTATAATGTCTACAAGCATTCATAAAAATAATTTTAAAGCGAAAAATGTGGAACGTTTTTAAAACGTTCTAAAAACGTTCCTAAAACGTCTTTTTTGTTAATTGACATCTGAATTGACATTGCATGAGTGAGTATTTTATGGTACAATTAAATAATCTTACTTATATTAAAACCTAACGATTTATTAATTATATTTACACAATAATTAACATATTAGAGAAGATAACTATCAAAAATAATTCCTAATTAGATATTTGCAAAAACGCTATAATGTCTACAATCATTCATAAAAATAATTTTAAAGCGAAAAGTGTGAAACGTTCCTAAAACGTTCTAAAAACATTTCTAAAACGTCCTGTTTGTCAATTGACTTCTGATTTGACATTACGTGAGTAATTTATTTTACAATTAAATATTATTTTTATGAATATTAGGACCTTACTGAAAAAAAACACATGTAAATACACGTGTATTTACATGTGTATATACACGTATAAATACACGTGTATTTATATGTGTTTAATTTTTAATTTTTTTTTAATATTTATATATAGAAAAATATGTACATGTATAATTATACGTGTTTTTACAAGTATAAATACACATGTAAATACACGTGTATTTATACTTTGCCACTTTGCAAATTTTTATTAAATGAATGTAGTTAAAATACCGTAGCACCTAAGCTATAGTTGTCTCTGGGAAAAAGTAGCGTATTTAGACAACCTTTCAAACAATCCAAGATTGAATAAAATTCGTTCACTTAGTCTATCACTACAATGCAAAAACCCTTAATATGGCCGTCTTACCCTACTTATGAATATTAAAATTAAAATTATTTATAAACTATATTTACTTAATAATTAATATTTTAGTAAAGATAATTATCAAAAATTAGTCATGATTATATATTTGAAAAAACTATATATCTACGATCATGTATATAAAAAAATTTTTAAGCGACAAGTGTGAAACGTTTTCAAAACGTTCCTAAAACGTTCCTAAAACGTCCTCTTTCTGAATTGGCATCTGAATTGACATTGCATGAGTGAGTTATTTATTGTACAATTAAATAATCTTACTTATATTAAAACCTACATTTTTTACTAATTATATGCCAAAACGCTATAATGTGTACAATCATTCATAAAAATAATTTTGAAGCGAAAAGTGTGGAACGTTTTTAAAACGTTACTAAATCGTCCTCTTTGTTAAGGGGGAGAAAATAGGTGTAGGACGGCGTTTTTTAAGTGATTTTTATGAATTTTTTTAATACGTAAGGAGTTTATATAATTTATTGCTATTGTAAGGTTAATTTATACACATATCGAAGAGTATCTTTTGATAATTTTTAAACATTTTCTTTAAAAATTAATAATGATATCTGCTGTTGCACATTGTATGTCGCTTAAGGCCAACGCAGAATAGATTTCGGGAAACTCGTTCGCGAACGTCAATCATGAGATAGAGAAAGAACACAAATATATCGCTATCCTTTTCTTTTTCATGTTTGACGTTCGCGAACTTATTGTGCTTAGGCCTTTACTCGTCTTAGCTCACCCGTACATTCACCCGGACATCACAATTTTTATCTGAAATTAATTGTACAAAGGATATACTTTTTTTATCTGTATATCTTTTAGGTGAACCTCAAAAAAAAAAAAAAGTAAATAATTATTTTTTGGAGAGGTGTGAACAAAAAACATGCTTTTTTACCATTTTTTCATACAATTTTTTATTACAAAAACCAAAATTGAACAAAGATATTGTTTAGGATTGAGCTTCAAATAGAGCGTATTTATATAACGAAACTACATGCTGAATTTCACAATGATTAATTAAAAACTTGTCAAGCTAGAGTGTACACAATTTCGAAAAAGTCGTTTCGAGAATCAGGCACTTCGGAAATTCTTGATAATTCTTGCAAATAAAGTGGTTATGAGTTACACATGAAAAAAACTGAAAATGTCATTACCGTGAGACGTACCAAAATGTCACTACCGTGGCACAATTCTTGGATATGGCTCCTTTATCACGTTGTTCTTGTAAACTGAGTTTCAATAAATACACAGAAAAGTAAAAACTGTTTAAGTAAATATTTTTCATGTGTATGTGGTTGAATTTAACCTAGGGTGTTTACGAGGTACACGCTGTGAGCGCTCTGAGAATGGGACAAGCTCTTCTAAACGCATTGATTAGAAAAAGATACATTTATGCTCACAGCGCTTACAGGATGTAGCTCGGAAACACCCCTATTATTTAACCCCTTCAGTGTCACTGACGCCTATATGCGTCATACCTAAACTTGGACAGGAGAATCGCGTGACGCCTATGATAAAAATCATATTTTTTCTTTATAAATTCGCTTGAGATTAGTTACTCGGTGGTTTTTGGGGTCGCTGATTACGAATCCGATGTCAGTTTTTTAAAACTCAAAATGTCGGATCCAAGATGGTGGACGATTTTTAAAAAATTGATCGGATATACTCGAAATTAGTTACTTGGGAGTTTTTAGAGTCGCTGCGGTTCGAATCGAATTTCGAGTCAATGCAAAATTCGAGTTTTTGCACAGCTCTAATAAACACTATAATGTCTACTATCATTCATAAAAATAATTTTAAAGTTAAATACTGTGGAACGTTTCAAAAACGTTCTAAAAACGTTCCTAAAACGTTTTCTTTCTAAATTGACCTCTAAGCTGACAATTCTTAATTAATTTATATTACAATTATATTATCTTTTTTTTAGATATGTGAAAATTAAAATGTTTTTATAAAATTATCTTTGAGGGTTCATACCATCTTACACACCTGAAAATTAAGCTATTTTCTGGAATTTTTTTAGAATTCTTTTAGATTATTTCGATCTAGGTCTTTCTTAGTAAAGATAATTAACATAAATTATTGATAATTATAGATTTTCATAAACGCTATAATGTCTACTATCATTCTGAAAAATAATTATAAAGCCAAATAATGTGGAACGTTTCAAAAACGTTCTAAGAACATTCCTAAAACGTCCTCTTTCTAAATTGACCTTAAGCTGACAATTCTAATTAATTTATATTACAATTATATTATCTTTTTTTTAGATATGTGCAAATTAAAATGTTTTTATAAAATTATCTTTGAGGGTTCATACCATCTTACACACCTGAAAATTAAGCTATTTTCTGGAATTTTTTTAGAATTCTGTTAGATTATTTTGATCTAGATCTTTCTTAGTAAAGATAATTAACATAAATTATTGATAATTATAGATTTTCATAAACGCTATAATGTCTACTATCATTCTGAAAAATAATTATAAAGTCAAATAATGTGGAACGTTTCTAAAACGTTCTAAAAACGTTCCTAAAACTTCCACGTTTTTAATTGACGTCTGACACGGTGCTCTGGAGTGAATTTAAATAAAATTTTTAGGTAACTCAAATTTTGAAGTGGATTCTGTTTTTAGGTGGTATCAGAATGAAAAAAAGCTCAAAAAGAAAAAAATTCACTTGGCGCTTTTTTTGGCAGCGAAAATAAAATTTTTATCTATGATGATTCGTGAACAAAACTTGTAACGTATTTGTTCAATATATGTGTCCTGACACGGTGAAAGGGACCTTACGCCACATCAAATTATTGGTTATGTTTACAAAAGTTTTTGCTTGTTTTAAGATTCATTTTTAAATACCTGAATTCAAAAACAGTTTTTATTAACTATTTTATCTACGAAATAATTAATAAAAACTGTTTTTGACTTCAGGTAATTAAAAATGAATCTTAAATCAAGCAAAAACTTTTGTAAACATAACCAATAATTTAATGTGGCGTAAGGTCCCTTTCACCGTGTCAGGACACATATATGGACGTAAGAGTTAAAAGGTCTGTAACTTTGCATTTGTTTTGAAGTTGATTTTTCGGTACTCTATCCTGAGAAAAATAACCTTAAAGTAAATATTGTGATTTAAAGTTAAAAGCAAGTAAAAAAAAGACAGATGATTTTATTATAGTCTTTACTTAGAGGAATCGTTTTTGTAATGAACTAACTGGAAACCGAAGAACGCATAAAGATGCCATCGCTTACATCATTTACATGCAATTCACAATAGTAAATATTAATAATAACAATTTTCATTCTTCACATTAATTGTGGTGCAAGAATAGTCAAAAGAATTTACTGATGGAAATGATGAAAAAAAAGTCGTAAATTTTATTGTTTTGTTTAAAACTATAAAAATATTTGTTAATTAAGACTTAACAATAAAAAAAATTATTTTTATTGAACAGAAACAAGTTTTTTATAGGTCAGTAAGCAGAAAGGAATATTTTACTCGAATTTTCCACTGCTTGTGTCAGAAATATAAACAATTTTTTTTTGAACGACGACGTTCACAACCGTGTACACGTTTGTAAATGTCCTCGTTGGTAAATAAATTTTCAACCAGGTTAGACGGACCAGATCGCGTCATATGTATTGTAAACTATTCTTGCCCTATGAGCACTTTTTTCGAATTTTAACTAATTTTCAGTACAAATTATTTTTTTTTTAAACGAACATTATATTCGTATTCAGCACAAAATTTCACTTTAGAATACACTTTTCTAAATAAATATATAATAGAAATTATATTAAAAAACCTTAAATAAAGAATCAGATGATATTATAACCTAAACCATGTTTGGCACAAATCAGTATATGTATATAACGTTTTCAAATTGCGGATGGAAAAGCTTAGACATTTTTTGGCGTCTTCTGGCATCAAGGCGAGTACACATGACGAATGGCGCGCTTATTGAATTAGCCGTTTAGGCAATAGAGTCACTTACTATTCTTGCACTCTGACTATTCTTGCCCCACTCTCCCCTATGCATTATTCCCCTACTGAAAATCCCAGTACAACATGTACAAGATCCTGTACAGAAACTTGAACAAAAAATTTAATTAGTACAAGAAAATGTACAAGATATTGTACAAGAAAATGGATTTTTATAAGAAAATGCACATGATCCTGTACAAGATCTTGTAGAGGATCATGTGCATTTTCTTGTACATTTTCTTTGTACATTATTTTCTGTAGTAAAAATTCAAAACTTTAAAGGCTGCGCAGTAGTTTTCTTAAGCCTTAACAGCTGCGCTGTTTTTATCATGCATACGTGAAGAGTCTTAATGATTAGAAGTTTTTAAAATTTTGTTTTATGCCTAAAATTTTTTTTATGAACGTGTTCATGCACAAGTACTTGTACAAGAAAATGTTCAAGATCTTGTACATTTTCTTCCACAAATTTATTTTTGTTCAAGATCCTGTACAAGATCTTGTACAAGTTCTGATACAAGAACTTGTTTCAATTTCATATGCTGAAATTGTACATTTTCTTTACCAGAACTGGTACAAGTTCACTTGCTGAACTTGTACATTTTCTTGTACAAGATCTTGTACAGGGATTTTCATTAGGGGATCTAGACTATTCTTAATGTGAAAAATTAAAATTGTTATTATTAATATTTACTTTAAGGTTATTTTTCTCAGGATAGAGTACCGAAAACTGAACTTGAAAACAAATGCAAAGTTACAAACCTTTTAACTTTTGACGTCCATATATATTGAACAAATACGTTACAAGTTTTATTCACAAATCATCATCTATAAAAAATTTTATTTTCGCTGACAAAAAAAAGCGCCAAGTGGATTTTTTTCTTTTTACGCTTATTTCCATTCTGATACCACCTAGAAACAGAATCCACTTTGAAATGTGAGTTACCTAAAAATTTTATTTAAATATACTCCAGAGCACCGTGCTGAATTGACATTACTTGAGTAATTTATAGTACAATTAAATAATCTTCTTTTCAAATATACTTAAATTTAATTTGTAAAAAAATTATATTTGCTTAATAATTTACTTGCTAGTACAGATAATTATCAAAAACTATTGATAATAATTATATATTTTCATGGACGCTATAATTTCTATGATCATACATAAAAGTAATTTTCAATAAAATAAATGGAACGTTTCTAAAACGTTCCTAAAACGTCCTCTTTTAATTGACGTCTGAGTTGATAATACTTATTTAATTTATGGTACAATTATATTATCTTTTTTTTAAGGTACGTTAAAATTAGATGATCTTATAAATTTATTTTAAATTAATATTCAAACTAAATAATGATAATTATAAAAATAAATTCATAATTAGAAATTCACATAAAAGCTATAATGTCTACAATCATACATAAAAATAATTTTAAAGGCAAATAGTGTGGAAGTTGTTTAAAAAGTTGCTAATTGAAGTCTGTCTAATCTGTCTTCCTAATTGACGTTGAAGTTATATAAATCTTTTTTGTATATCCCTATATGGTTGAAAGCATGGATTTTGAAAATTTACTTTTTTAATATTATAAAAAAATTCAAATTTCGAAAAACTTCGACACACTTTTTACTATTTTAGGTTTTTAATCACCTTAAAATGAAATTAGAATGCAATATATTTTTTAAAACCTTAAATCTAATAAGCAGTTCTTTCTAAAACCTTTGTTAAAAAAAATGTTTCAATTTTTTTGTATTAAATGTATTGTAAAGCACGGACTCATTAAAAAAAAAATAATAATTTATATGAACATACCATCCGAAAGAGGACCTAAAAAGCTACAAATTTGACCCATAGTTGATTTAAATTGGCGAAAAATAAAATTTTTACATCAAATTTTAAAAATGATATAAAATCAACGTTTCGAAATTTAGGCTTGCAGGTTGACTAACTTTGGTAAATTAATAATATTGGAAAAACTCAAATAAATTTATGAAAATTTATTAAATTTCACTTACATTTGATGTTTATGAACATAATAATATCAATTAAAAATTTTTAAACAATTCATTAATAAATAAAATTTTTTTAAATAAAAAGAATTTTTGAAAAATAAATTTTTTTTTTAATTGAAAATCAAATGAAAAACAAGATATGTGAAAAATGAAATTTTACTCTAAATTACCATTGGACTCGCATTTCGGACATTTGTTAAAACTTAACAGAATTTTCACTGTTTAGTTTTTCTTCTCCGTTTTGTAGCGGTTCCGATGATCTTTTCGGTGGAACGTTGCGTTTCTTATTTTTGGCTTGATAACCATTCCAAACATTAAGCAATCATAAAAATTTCATTTGAGTGTAAATAAGCGAAAAAGAGAGGTTGGTCAACCTGCAAGCCGTAAAGTGAGACAACCTGCAATTTTCAACTCTATTTTTAAATCGATGAAAAAAATATTAATTTATGATATTTTAAAAATTCCTTTCGAATAATCAAAATTGAATTGAAAAAGTAACTCAGACAAAATTTTTAACTTAAATTATCTATAAAAATCTTCAATTTGTTAGCACCTGAAAAAGTCACAATTTTAATTTTTCAATTTTTCCACATGTCAATTTCAGAATTTGTTTAACAAAAACATTTTTATTGCTTCTTTTTGCTCCAAAAGAGCATAAAAAGTAATAAATAATCAGTTTGACAACAATATCAGTCGCGTTTTTAATTATGGCACGTCTAGAATAAAAAATAACGCAACTTGGTTAACCTGCAAGCTTAGACAACCTGCAAGCCTCTCCCCTATTCAAATAATGTCAAATTATATTTTGCGATTTATTTTTGTTAGTATGCTGTTTATTTACAAATTGTTTCTACTTCTTATTTTCGACGAAAATGCATACAAATTTTTCCAATGCATTGATTAGCAGTTAAAATTTCTGTCAGTTGTATAGCAATCGATTAACGTTTACCTACTTTTGTGATAATTAGTGAAATATTTGCACAAAAAGGGTTTTTTATTAAAAAAGATTACCAGGAAAGACCGAAAAATGCAAACAAGTGGAAAAAAAATATTTCAAAATATTCGAGAAACGAGGTAAATTGTTAATAATATTAATCTAAAATTTTTATATAATACAAATGACTGATTTCCCGGTTAAAAATTCATGTACATGAACATGTGCGTGTTTTTGGTGCATGTACTGTAAAACGTACGAATGCCTTCTAACTTAAAGTTGTTCCAGTGCAATGAAGATATTGTTAAATATATTGTTTAGGAGTACAAGGCATTAATGCGTTTTACTGTACCATGCACAAATTCTTGTACATATTCATACTTGAAGAACTTTTGACTCATGTAACATGCACATAAACATCTACATGATCATGTACAATAAAAGTTATAAATGCCTTCCGCGTGAATTGATGCTAGACAATATACAATACTTTGGCTACACTGTAAAAATTTTTTCGGAAATTTTTCCAAAAAGTTCGGACAGCGCCGAAACACAACAGGTGGGAAATTTTTCCACTAAAATAGAAGGAATTATTTCCTAACTGTGGTCGGAATTTTTTCCAAGTTTTGTAAGAAATACTTCCTATCTTGATTGGAAATTTTTCTATTCAGTTTGGAAAAATATCCAAACGTTTATGATAAATTTCCTATCAGTGGAAAATATCCAACCATAATTGGAAAATATTCCAAACATGAAATGGGAAATTTTTCCTTGTAGTTTGGAGAAATATCATAAACATTTAGGATAAATTTCCTATCAGTAGAAAAATATCCAACCATAATTTGAAAATATTTCAAACATGAAATGGGAAATTATTCCTTGTAGTTTTGAGAAATATCCGCAGCGTTTAGAATAAATTTTCTATCAGTGGAAAAATATCCAACTATAATTGGAAAATATTCCAATCATTGAATAGGAAATTTTTCCGTATAGTTTGGAAAAATAACAAAACTTAATACGAATTACTTCCTATCAGTGGAAAAATGTCTAATCATAATTGGAAAATATGCCTTAAATTAAATAGGAAAATTGTCTTTTTAGTTTTGAAAAATAATAGAAATTAGTAGGAATAATTAGAAAATATTCAAAAAGCAATCCATAAAAGTATCCTATTATAACATCAAATTTATAAAAATAAAAATTCTACAATTGGAAAACTGCAATTTTTGAAAGAACGTTAGATATTAAAAATTATTGTATTGTCATTTTGTTCATTACATTAGATTTACATTAATTACATTTCTGAAATCATTCATCCCGAGAAATCAACAATGGCCAAAGTGAGCGACAAGACTTTTGAATCGGCTTCGAGGGTTTTTCTTCAATTTTTTGTACCTCGTTTGTGACCTTCGGTGGGGTTAATTTCAAGTAACATCATAAAAAAACATTCACTTTATTAGGTTTCTTTAAAATTTAATTTAAATTTATTTATTTTTAAATAATTAATTTTTATTAAATTACTTCTGAATAAACTCCAACGAGGATGACTTTTTTGCATCATAATTATAGCCATACATATAATGGCTTAGAGAAAACAACAGCAAACCCTCCAAAAGGCAGTCTGTCTTCACAAGTATGGTATTCTCCACCACCACACTTGATATACACCTTTCTTGATAAATGGACAGTCCTAAAATTTATAATCCATAAATATAATAAATATGAAAATACGAAATTATATTAGTATATATGATTTTTTAATTTTTACCTTTCACAACTAAGATTGGTCGAGTGGAGTCAGTAATCTTTCTTATATCCTCATTTGTTGCTTTTTGATCCTGAAATTATTACAATTCATAATATTAAATACAATATAAAATATTATTGTTTAAATACTTTGTACAAAATACTTACTATCAGTATATAAAGTTCAGATTCCTTGAAGAATGTTGAAATGAGCTTCATGAATCCCACTGTTTTTGGGAATTTACTTTTTAAATTCTCTGATTTTATTTTAATCTCATTCAAGATGGACTGATGGATGTGTTTTACTTTTTCGGTCATATTGTTGGACGATTTAAATTTCCTTATGTCATTATAAAAATACTCATATATAATTTTTTTCTTTACAATATTACTTTTCCACACGCTAGATTTATTTTTTCCTAAGAGAGTGTCACAGTGGTCCAAAAAATTTTCTTTTAAAAATAAATGAGGACAGTGATCCTCCTGAATAGATTGCAGAGTTAAATTTTGACTTTCTCTTCTATTTAGAAAAATTCTTTGTGATGGGTAAGTATCTGCTAACATTTTTTATCCATCTACAATCGGGAGTCTTTGTTCCTCGATTGAGAATGAATTCAGCAGAAGTGTCTTTTTTTGAATTTGGCTTTCTTTTGTTTCTTCATTTGACAAAGGTGGCTCGTAGGCGACGCAACCGACGGTATCTTGATTCTTTCCGTACCTTGTAACACTTGTATTCGATGATTCTATTTCATCATCGCAGTCAGAGACGCTTTTACGCTTCTTTGATTTAGGGGTTGATTTTCGAATTCTATCATATAGCCGACATTGCAATTGAGCGACTCCTGAACAGCATACATTGTTGTCAGATACATCCTCATCCTTATCACTATTAAACGACCAAAGTTTTAATTTTAAAACTGCAGGAAATTTGGCTACAGCTAACTCTGCTAATTTTTTTGATGTGCCAAAAGAAATATCTTTCAGTGTATATTTTTGATATTCTGCCAGTCTCCTTATAAACTCTAACTCATAAGATACTGGTAAAGGAGTAACATTTTTCATTCCATGGGGGACAATGTTATCCCAAGGCAGGTCAAATAGACCATCTTTTTCCTTAGAAGAAGATTCAGCTCCATCGTTGGTATCCGTGGTCATTTCTGTAGAAGGTGCAACCAGATCTACGTTTTGTTCTGCAAGAGAAAATAGACAATCTATGTCTAAGGTGTGAAATGTAAACAAACAAAAAATGTTAACAAACCATGTGAAAAATGTACCCAAAAGGAACATTTTTTCGCTGCCCCCCTTGCTATAAAGGAACTAATTTACTGTAATTTTTATTTTTATTGGCAGTTAAAACCCTTAATTTGGTAACTACACTACTCTCATTTCAGAAAAATTCAATTAACAATGAAAAAACAACAATTTTCTATGACACTAAAAACAGGAATTTTCGAACATTTGAACGTTTGACTATATCAGACGCACGGACTGAGAGAAAGACCATGTCGAGCGATTGGACGGTCACAAGAGGGAAAGGGAAAATTTACCCCCTCCAGAGACAGAGTCGAGCGAAAATTCCTTTTCCTCTCGTGACCGTCCAATAGCTCGACACGGCCTTTCTTTCGGTCGTGAGTCTGATATACTCAAGCGTTTAAACTTTTCGAGACACAAGAAAAGTGCCATTTTACTGTCACATTCTTTTATCGTTATAATACTAATTCTTTATTATTTTTAGACAAATAAGGCGTAGTTACCAACTGTAGGATTTAAAGTTTCAGTTTAAATAAAGATTTTATTGAATTAGTTCCTTTTACAGATATGAGAGCAGCGAAAAAATTGCGATGTTCTGACAGCTACTGATGTCTATTTTTGTTTTAAAAAAGTAATTTTTAATTTTTCTAAATTTAGACTAGTGTAGTTACAAACTTTAGGATGTAAGCTATCAATCAAAAAAAAGATTCCAGTAAATAAGTTCTTTTTATAGCAATGAGAGCAGCGAAAAAATTGGACACAAAAATGACAGTGTCTCGAAAAGTTGAAATCGTTTGAGTATATCAGACGCACGACCGAAAGAAAGGCCTTGTCGAGCGATTGGACGGTCACAAGAGGGAATGGGCATTTTCGCTCGACTCTGTCTCTGGAGGGGGTAAATTTTCCCTTTCCCTCTTGTGACCGTCCAATCGCTA
>JUFY01013278.1:0-19595 GCA_001855655.1 Leptopilina clavipes
AAATTGATTGTTTTGTCTGACTGAAAACTGACTACTGAAAATATTTCAAGTTATGTCTGACCTAATACTGACTTGTTCTACTGCGACAAAGATTTCTCGTTATTATGCCCGAGAAAACATTAAATTATACTACTGAGACGAAAGTTTCAAGTTATTATGTCTGACTGAAGATTGACTTATACTACTGAATCCTTTAAATTGTTTAAAATTCACTGTATAGCTATTTGGTTAAAAGGAAAATTTTCTGTAAAATGAAAATTTGGTCAATTGATTCAGATTAAGAGAGATAGATTAATTGATAAATTTGTTAAAAACAATTGAATGGATTTTTAATTAATTTTTTTTGTAGTCATAATTTTTTTTTAATATTTTATATATATAGGTATTAGGATATTGTGTTGCTTTTATTAGTTAGAATTTTGCTAGAGGATTGATTGCGATTGAAATTAATGGAAAACTCGATACCTTTATATGTATATAGATATAGATACCTATATATTTGGGATATATGATAAAATTTTCATATTGACGTAGGACAGCGCGTGATTCGAGTACTGAAGTTATTGAGTCATGCGAACCATCACGTCCCAGACAAATTTCATTTGCGTCTGAGCACGCGCCCGATTATTTTCACTCCATGGTTTTTCATCGGCCCTTTTCTTGGCAGTCACTTTTAGTTCTCTTCGACTTCTCTCTCTCTCTCTCTCTCTCTGACGATTGAATCTTCAGTGCCAGAAATTCAATTGGTCTCCAAGCTGCTTAAGCGCTTTATTTTATTCTCACACAAAATCTTTCTTGTCAGAAAAACTTGACAACAAACTTCTATATAGACTGAAAAAAAATTTATTTGATTCAAATAATGGATTACTTGAATATTATCAAATAAATGTTTATTTTTATCAAATGAATTTTATTTGAGACAACTAAATTTGAATCAAATATCGAATATATTTTCAAATATATTTTTTAATTTCGAGTGAAAAATAAATAATAATGATAAGAATTTACAGAGTCATGTTAAATAATTTGACTGAAAATATTAAATAATAATTGAGTGTCATTTTTTATTTATGGGAATAATTTTTTTATTTCAAAATATGCACACGCACTTGTTAACTTATTATTCGACACAAAAGAGTAAAATGGGCATGATTTAATACATGGAAGGGGAAAAAAAGAAATGACCATATCCCAGAACGAAGGCGAGGGATTCAAATAGGTTAAATTAGCATTCAGGATACGGCACTTTACTTCCATATAGAAAAAAAAGTGTTTAGAAACGTTCTGAGAGTAATGTTGAATTATGTATAATGCAAACACGTACACACTGTTTATCATGAAACCTTGTTGACTGAGATAAAAAATAATGGAAACAGTCACGAAAATTAGAAGCAGTTTTCTTTAATCTTATTTTTAACTTTTTTCCCCCTGTTTTGGAGAAAAAATTGTTAAAAAAAATTTATTGTTTTAAAACAATTTTATTATTTGTATTGTATTCTTATTTGTATAGAGTATCTATGCTTTATTTCGATTTTCTTTTTATTTCATATCTCATGTTTTGCTTAAAAGTTTCATTATTATACAACTGAGAATTAACTGTAAATTAAATGCTTAATAAATGTAGTTTATCAAGCTTCTAGTTTTAGACAAGTTATATATTCAAAGTTACAGAACCCTTCCGAAAGCATGTGGCATTTGGAAATTAATCAATAGGTTACAAGTCTTGAAACTCATATCCATTTTAACGTTCAATGTATGAATATTTACTATGTTAGTGAAATAAAACTTTTTAATATATACTTTTAATTTTCGTCTATCAGTAGTGAGAGTCAGTTTTGGACAGACATGAAAAATTCTTATCTTTTTGTATAACAGTAGTAGAAGTTAGTTTTAATCAGACATAAGTTCTCGATTCTTGAAATTGACGGTAGTAGTGTTTTAGTTTGACATTGCAGACTATTGTGAATTTGGTATCAGTAGTGAAAGATATTTTTAGTCGGACAGATACTGTTTGAATTCGTGAGTGGTATAATTTAGTTTCAGCAAGACTTGACTCCTTCTTGTCATTTCCATAAATCATTAGTTAAAGTTCGCTAGGTCAGACAAAACTTTTTTGAATTCTTGTAAATATTGCGTAAGTAGTGAATGCCAATTTTAGTCAGATAAAACTTTGTACTCTCATAATATTTTTGCTGGAAGTAGTAAAAGTTCATTATAGTCAGAAAAAACTTTCTCTTGTTATAATATTTTTGCTGGAAGTAGTAAAAGTCCATTTTAGTCAGCCAAAACTTTGTCTTTTTATAATATTTTTGATGTCAGTAGTAAAAGGCCATTTTAGTCAGACAGAAATTTATTTTCTTATAATATTTTTGATATTAGTAGTTAAACTCTAATTTAGTCAGACAAAACTTTCTCTTCTTATAATATTTTTGCTGCAAGTAGTAAAAGTCCATTTTAGTCAGCCAAAACTTTGTCTTTTTATAATATTTTTGATGTCAGTAGTAAAAGGCCATTTTAGTCAGACAGAAATTTATTTTCTTATAATATTTTTGATATTAGTAGTTAAACTCTAATTTAGTCAGACAAAATTTTGTTTTCTTATAACATTTTTGATGGCGATAGTAAAAGGCAATTTTAGTCAGACAAAACATTCTCTTATAATATTTTTGCTGGCAGTAGTAAAAGTCCATTTTAGTCAGCCAAAAATTTGTCTTTTTATAATATTTTTGATGGCAGTAGTAAAATACCATTTTAGTCAGACAAAATTTTGTTTTCTTATAATGTTTTTAGTATCAGTAGTAAAACTCTATTTTAGTCAGACAAAGCTTCGTTTCCTTAAAATATTTTTGATAACAGTAGTAAAACTCCATTTTAGTCAGCCAAAATTTTGTTTTCTTACAATATTTTAGCGGTAGTAGTAAAAGTCAATTTTGCTCAGACAAAACTTTTCCTAATACCTGTAAATGTTCTGCAAGTAGTGAATGAAAGTTTTAGTCAGACAAAATACTTTTCACAACTTTCAATTTTATTGTATATTAAAATAATGAATGTCAATTAAAGTGATGAAATTTAATTCTATTAATAGCCATTCTATTCAAGACTGAATTTGTTTAATGTTAGAAAAAACTGTAATTTCTTCATTTATTAATTTTAATAAACCCTTTCAGTTGATTTTCTCATAAAAGAATATAATGAAAATTCCCTCTTATGAAAAGAAACAACAACAAGTGAAAAACTCTAATTCGTGGGGATTAAATTCTCGTAAACGGGGAAAAAAATTCTCCCAAGATGTGAGTTTTCTCCATAACTTGAAACTTGGTAAATAAGGGCTTTACTTATATTTGTAGAACCACTCCATTTGCAACATCTTTCCGTTCTAGATTCTCCTCTCCCCATATATATACATTTACATTCATAGTGGCTTTTGTGCGAGTGTATTCGCGTCATTGCGTGGCTCGTTGAGTAAAGAGAAAGAGAGAATATATTCAACGCATAGAGAGAGAGAGTGAGAGAGAGATAGGGCGAGAGAGACATTGGGATGTACAGGAACAATGGGTACACGAAACAACAGATATATATATATGCATCCCGTGGCAAACTATATTCCAAGCATTTTGAGTAAACCTCGATGGCCCTTTACACCCTTTAGGGTCGAAACACTAGTTTATTTTCATCCCTCGGGCTGTTATGGATTTCGAATTATTTGCACGGACATGCCTGTGGACCTAAAATGGTTGTGCGACTGCAGTTGGTAATCATTTTACGTTTCAGATTTTATCGAACATCCACAATCTGGAAATAAATGATAGAAAATACTTCCCAATATCGAACATTTTCTCTTTGCGTGTTTTGCATTTTTTTCTTTGTTTTGTTTTGTTTTTTTTTTGTGCCTCTCTTGAAGAAAATTTTTGGCTTCGTTTCGTATTTCACACAGTGTATCGATTAATTGAAGCGGAACTTTTTACTAATTGCTCCTTTTTCTCCTTTTTCTTTTGTTTTTTTTTTTTAATTGATTGGATGAGTAATTATAATGGTTTCTTGTTAATTCCTCTCGTAGAAAAAAGAAAATTTTTTTGGTTCCTTTTTTTAAAATTGTTTATTACACTGAAAAAAAATTTTAAACTGCTCTTTACTTTGGTAATATCAGCAATTATATGAAAACTGTTTAATTATTTCTATAAAAAAATGATTAAAATAGGTAGTAAGAGAAATTGAATGAATTTTAAATTTAATAAAAAAATTAATTAATTAAAAAGAAATAGAAAAGTTAATTTAGAATTTAATTAACGTTCAGTTAGTTTAAAAACGCTTAATTATTATTGTATTTTATAAATAACATACGTTTGTTACTGGAAAAAAATTACTTTTTCTTTCAGAAAAAATTGTTATTTTTTATTATTGCTTTAATAATTCGGTAGAAATTACCCAGAGAGAATAAAGCAGATTTCAAATTATTTTTTTCTCAGTGTATTTACTGATTGGGAAAATAGAGATTTGGAAAAAGAAACTAACCAATAATCTATTAAATTCAGTATTAATTTGTTCTTAAGTGCAATTGTGTTTTTTTTCTGAAGGGGAAAAAGAGATCTTGAAATTGTTCTTTTCATCTTCTCAATTTTTTTTTATGAAATAAACTCTGCTGGAGGGACAACAAAATTTTATAGGAAGAGGATTTTTATAGGAAGATTATACTGAAAGCTCTTTTTCTTGACCTCTTATTGCTCTAGATATATATATATATATTATATATATGTATTTTGACACCAAGCTCCTTTTCTTTGCTCGAGGAGCCAATATAAGCGTTTCGCCTCAGGTTCAGTAGGGAGCATAAAAAAGCATGATAAAGTCATGATGCCTCAACAAGATTCAAGCAATATTCTTCTCTCTAAAAATAATAGTTGAGCTAGGTTCTAATTTACTAGATTCATTATGATTAGTTGGGTCAAAGCAAACTGGAGAGAAAACATTTTAATATCCGACGAAACCTGTCACTTGGTTGGCATTTATGATGAACCAATAATAGTGAAGGAGAATAATGATGGTTAGAATGTATACATACACTGAGATTCTTTTGTCGACTTGAGTCTCCCCTTGAGGATAACTTGTATATAGCCGGAAGTGTAGTTGTTGAGTTATATTTAACGACTGTATATGACTCGATCATAAAGCAAGATGTTATTTCTCACTTCGAACTTCCTGATAAAAATTGTACCCTCAGGTTAGTTGTTAATATAATATATCCTGTCTCGTTGAAAAATATATTGTTACACATTTTGTTCAGAGATTTTTTTTCTCAAGCATTTTCTTAAAATATATTTGAAATGATTAAAATTTTTCATCTAAATTCGTGACTGGATTTTCGTTATAAATTAAAATTAAAGTAAAATTAAAGTGAAATTAAATTTAAATTAAATTTTAATTAAATTGAAATTAAATTAAAATTAAATTGAAATTGAATTAAAATTAAATTAAAATCAAATTAAAATTAAATAATTTATTCATTTAAAATTTACAGTTAGAATAAATTTAAATAGTTGAAAAAATTTCTCTCACTAGTTAATAAGTCAAAAAATTTGAAACATCAGAAAAAATTTTGTTTAAAAACTTTATAATTAATAAAATTTATTTTTACGATTTACAATTTTATTATAAAAAGTCAGTCACGAATTCAGTTGAAAGAAAAAATTAAATCAAATATAGATTGTAGATTTTCGAAAAGTTTTGAAATTGAACAAAATTTGGGGAATTTTGAAACTTTGTCTTCAATATTGAGGAGGAGGAATATTTTAATAAAAGAGAATATTTAACGCTTCTTGAGAACATTTCCAAAGTTTAAGTCTGATCCTTCTGTCACATTTTCAAACTTGTTTGCAAAATCCTCTCTTGAAGAGAAGAGAAATATATATATTAAACATTTGAAGTTTTCCCCTGTTCCCTACTTTTTTTTTCTCAACACTTTGAAATAAGTAAAAGATTTAATGTGGAAAAGAACAAGAAATTTTTTTAATAATTTGTAACAATAAGAAAAAAGATTTTTTTTACTTGTTGTTTAAAAATGCATTTGAACTTTTGTTTTTGAATTTTTTTTTTTTGACAATAAATCGAAACAATAGAAAAGGGAATTTAAATTTATACCGAAATTAATTTCGATCGCATTGAAAATTATGGTTAACAGTAATTCTGTCAATTGACAATTTCTGCTAAATGCAAATTTATCGACTTTATATAATGCCGAGTTACGAATAAAATCGATAGACTATGAAGATTACGGTGAATATTAATTCGATTTCATGGAAATTTGACTGAATTGTAATTTTAGAGAAAGAAAAATGTATTTTCAATGATAATTTGCGAAGATTTAGAAAGATAAAATCAAAAAATGGGAAAATGTTTAATAATAATTTTATATAGTATTTTAAGAATCGTATTAAAGGAAAAGTTTGATGGAAAAAATTTTTTTCTCTTTTTAAAGTAGAAAAAACAAAAATTTTAAAATTCTCTGGTAATTAATTTCGCTAATTATTATTTCAAATATGTAGGAGAAAATCATTACTGCACACCTTCCACTTGAAATTGTATGACAAAAGACTTTCAAATGTCATTGGCTGAACAATTCTTTGATAGAGAAGTGAATAGGATTTGTCTTTTTCTTTTTTTGCAATTTTTCAACCCGTGGAACACGCGGGATTTCTCTCTTCGTGTATAATCCCCAGGTGCTAATTAATAGACTGCAGTCGAGCTTCAGGGAACAAGGAGTAATTCCTGAACGACTTCATTTTATATGACCAATGTAACTTGCTTCGATCTAACTTTACATCTCCCAGCGAGCTAATTTAATTACTTACACAATGGATATAGAACGTGACTCGATCTCAGAAAATTCTTCTCGATGCTTAAAAGAGAAAGAGATAGTGCGAGATTCAAAGAATGTGAATGATGAAATTTCAACGGATAAATCTCGTCTAGAATGAGGCTTGCGACTTTAATTGGAATGTTTTATATCAATTTTTTTTCTTTTTCATCTCATCAGAGAAATTTCTCTATTTCGTTATTTAATTTCAATTTTCTTCCCATTAAATTCATTTTCTCTTTTGAAAAAATTCGAAAATTTTCGAAAACGATTACATTTTTTACTTATAATTTATTTTTATCTTTGAATATTTAATTGAAAAAATTTTTTTTACTTAAGTCTTATTATTTAATAATTATTAAGAATATAAATTAGTTAATTATTACATTATATATTAATTTCTGAAAATATTACACTTTAAAATTATTTAAATTATTTGAATCAATGTTTAATTAATATTGGTGAATTTTGTCATAGCTATAAACAATCGACCAATCCAGTTAAAACTTAGTTAACTAATATACCACAAAATGTTATTCAAGCTAGTTAAACTCGAGAGATTTTAAATTAAGTAATACATGAAAGTTTAAATGTTTTGAAATTGGAAACAGTAAACATGTCAAACTTTAAATAACTTTAGCTTAAAATTCTAATTTGAAAGAATCATAATAATAATAATAAAACTTTTGAAATTAAAAAAAAAACACTTACATGACAATTTAAAAAAAGGATTCGAAACAAGTTTCAAAAGGTAAAAAGTGCATGTGTAAAAATCGGAACAGTCTATCTTTTTACATCTGACACTTCGCGTGTAACTTTGAGACCAGAATATTTTTCACGATTTCAAAACTCTATTCAAGAAGTTCATAGAACTTCGACCTCTTAGAAATTATCTCCTCGATTTGACACGGAACAAGTTTTATATACAAATGTATGATTTGAAAAAAACTTTCTTCAATTCCAGAAGTTTATTCTTTTATTTGAAAAAAAAACATTTTGTTGGATGAAAGCAAATTTTCAACTGAATCGAATTATTTAACAGAATTTCGATTTTACTATAAATTGTTATTTAGAAAATAATTTTAAAAATCAGTTAAATAAGAATTGTGCTAAATTAAAAACTGTTCAAATTGATGATTCTGTTTTTGATTAAGGGACGCTACCGCCAGGTGGCTCTGATGTAGCCTAAAAAGCGCACATATCATTTCAACCCTAACTGATAAAAATTTAGTTTATTAAAAATATCAAATTAAAAATCAGGATATAATTTAATAATAAATATCAAATGCGAGGTATAAGTAAATAAATTTTAATTTTAAATGAAAGAGAAACCTTTTAATAAACTATGATATGTACTGAATAAATGATAATATAAACAGAAGTAAAGATAAAATACAATAAAGGGGATAACTTTCCTCTGACACGATACAAATTGAGATAAAATCTTCAATTTCATTGTGTAACTGGACATTGTAGAAAATTGGAGAATCTCCACTGAGAGAATTGTTTGATGCCGGAAATGAGCTTTAGAAATTCCCACGTAAACGTTAATATAATAAGATTAACCGCATAGACAATTTAATCCGTTTCAGTTGCACTAAGGACTATCAACCTCTATTAAAGATAAATTTCAGTTATGCACGCATAGTACAAGTGTAGTAGTAGCAGCATCAGTCAGGGATCAATGGTAACAGTTTCCCTCTCTGTGTAATTCGACACGTGACGTTACATTTCTCGGTAATAAGATCCGAGGCCGGGCAAGAGGAAATAGCTCTTCTCCTCGTAACGTCGTCGTCTAGGACGTGCTCCACTAAAAACCCACCCTTTCCACAATGCGCGAACACGTTCGACGTGACCTTTGACTCACACATACACACAAATAGAAAAAAAATTGGGTTCTTCTTCTCTTTTTTTCCTCCTCAAATAAATGACGTGTGCTTGCGTTTTCGACTTAACTGCTATACAAAAAACGAAAACGATAACAAAAAGAATTGCAAAAAAAAAAACATGATAAATGAAGATAAAAACAGTAATAAATAATGGCGAAAAGATGGCACGTGGAAATGAAAAGATGATAAATAGAAATAAAATTGTATTAAATATATAAAGTAGAAATGTAATGCAAAAAAGACTCGTGTTATTTTTTTCCAAAAATAGAAACTTTAGTAAATTGTATAAAAAATTTAATAGAAAATAAAATAATTTAAAATAAAGCGCGCTTTTTAGACTACATCAGTGCCATCTGGCGGTAGCGTCCCCTAATTAAAACAATGATCTAATTCGTTGAAATGAATATTTTACTTACTACATTTTGCTTATATTAAAAAAATAAGATAAGGAACAGTTTCCGAAAAAATATTTTTTTACGGTAAAACCCATCAGGAGTTAAAAAAAAATGAGCAGTGTAATAAAATTTTTAAAACTTCATTCAGAAACTCGCAGAGAGTGGAGTTGGAGAATAAGCTTTCTGGTAATAGCATCAAATATCCCATTTGAAAGTGCATTAATATAAATTATGCCGCAGATTATTTCCCCAACGCCATTTGTGTAGAGTCAGACCATGTCATACCGACTGTTACTATACTGAACATTCAGACATTTCTACCACCTTGTGATGAGAAAACAAGGAGAGTATTATATGCTTCAGTGATAACAGGCAGTCAGGTAACTCTCACTGGGACTTCCTCAGAAATACAGAATGCATTTCTACAACTCAGTAAATATTGCATCCAACCTATATTGAAAATTATATCAACATTGTAAAATGGGAAAAATTTTTCTTCCTACAGAACAACTCCATTTTTTATTCAATTGCATTTCGATTTATTATTAAATGAATATTGACTGAATAATTTTTCTTTGATCCAAAAAGTATGTAATTCTGTATTTGAATCCATTACTAATATTTTCAATATAATTTTTTCAATTTTCGATTATAATTTAATATAAATTATCAAAGAATTTAATTGTGTGTAAATATTATTTATTAAGTTGTAATTTGTTTTTCACAGCTGAGCGAGATCATTGTAACAAAACGGTGGACATTTATGAAGACGTGTCGAGTCCTGCAGTGACATCAAAGACTTGGGGAAAGCCACTCACTTGCTGGTATCGTTTTCGTGCATTTCGTGGCACTCCCCGGGATTGGATTCTGCGAGTTCGTTTCAAAAAGTTTAAAGTTGGCGTACTTGAGAACGCAACAACCTGCTCTGGTGGTTTCCTACAGGTGAGTTAGCTTACTTTACATTTTTATTATTTACAAATCTATGTCCACAAATTTACTTCTTCAAATAGAGTTACGACATTCGGTTTCTCTTATTTCTCGACTTTATATACGTATCTTTTTTTAACATATTCACTTAGAACGATTCTATTTATTATTTATTGGTAGAAAAGACGCTTATTCTCTAAAAAATTACGTGTTCAATTTATCCAGTGTTTCGAATTACATATTTGTCTCTGTAATTTAAGTTATCAAACTATTCGCAGTTTATCAAACTATACGCAGTTGAATGCAAATTTTCATATAAATATAATTGTTATTTAAATGGATTTTTATAACAATTTCTATATTTAGTCAAATGTAGAATTTAAAAATCGCGCGCTTTTTAAGAAACGCCAACGCCGTCTGGCGGTAGCGTCCCCTAACCAAAAAAGCCATTCTTAGTTACTTCGTTCAAATAAAAAATTTTTTTTTAATGAAAATAATGTTATTCAATGATAACAAGAGGTTTTTTTTCGATAATTTTTGCAAATGCAAGAGATAATTTCTATATTTTGTGAAAAAGATGAAAAATATTTTCTTTAAAATTGTCATTGAACTGTGGGAGTGATTTGAATTTTTGATATTAATGCAATCTATGTCCATAAAATGTGTGTCTTGTGCATAATTCAGCCATTAGTCGCTAATGCGTCACAAAATGATGGGGGGAAGGAAGGGAGGATGAAGAGTTCGTTCGCTTGTTAAGCGATATATGACACTGTGCGGTATCGCTGATAGATAATGCACTGGAGTGAAAACGACCGCACGACCAGTGGGTGTGGGATCGTTTGTTCGCCTGAAACATAGTCAACGGAAATTGAATTAATTTCACGCGAATTCCAAAACCGTTGCCCGCCACAAAGGAAGCCATTTAAAAACCACGCGAGAATACAGTTCCACTAATAATTGCAACACAATGTTCTGCCCATTGCCACCCTCTTTCTCTCTCTCTCTCTCTCTCTCTCTCTCTATTTTCTTTATTTCTATATCATTTTCTTCTTTCATTTTTTTCTCTAGTCTCTATTTTGTTTTTCCTTCCCTTTATTTTACACACTTCCTCTTCTTTTTTTTATACATTGTATTTTTTTCCATTCCCCCTTTATTTTTCATTTCCTTCTTTTGTTTTAATGTATTTTTTTTGTTTTTTCATTTTATATTTTTCATTTCCTTTTTTTGGAAGGGGTGTTTACTGTATTTCTCTGTTCTATTTATTTTACCCTGACTTTCATGTTTTTGTTTTTGTATATTTTTCTCTGTTGCTTTTCTGCTTTTTGAAATTTCCTTTTTAATTATGAAGTTTTCTAATTTGGGTAATTAAAATCGAGTTTGGATATTGTACATATAGTTGAGGGGAAAGGTGGAATCGATAATAGTCGAAATGAAGTACGTGATGATGAAGTACAAATTTCCAGGTTTACAATATCGAATTTCTATTTAGCTGGTGGATATTCTTTTCAATCGCTTGTTTAAATTGTTCTACCAGTGGAAATTTGAAAATTAATATTGTTATATTAAATTAAATGTTAATTAATTATTTCTTATTTTTAATTTTATTATTAAGTAGTCTTTCTCCTGTTAGTGTTGTTATTCTTTTTTTGAAAATTTTGAAAATTAGTATCGTTTATATAAACTATATGTTAATGCATTATTTAAAAATTTTATTATTAGTCTTTCCTTTTCATGTTGTTCTATTTTATTTTTTTTTCTCTCATTTTCATTTTTCTTTCCCTCTATTCTATTCAAATTCTTTTTCATTCTTTTCACTTGCTGTTTATTTTTTTGAAACTTTTCTCGTTTATTTTCTCACAGGTCTGCATTCTGCACACACGATAATCTCAGTATTTACTGGAATTTATCTTACTCGTTGATTTTCCCTTCTATCTTTCTCATTCATTCATTAGCATTTTCATATCGTTAATTAACTTTTGCTTATTAATTGTACACATTATTTTACCTCTCATTTGGTAAATTGTGATGGTTAATAAAGGTTAAAAAATTAGTTTAAATCCGCATTAGAAAAAACATTTTTTTTTAAAATCATTTCTATTCATTTAATTATTTTAAATTATGATTTCAAGTCAATTTTTGTTTATATTATACTTATTTTTGAGGTATATATATACAAAATTTTCTCTCCTCAGTATCGAGAAAAATCAATTTCGAATTGGAGAAGGAAAAATATTTTATTTTCCTTGTGTGAAATCCAACTTCTTGAAAATTTAAACTAAATCTTTTATAGTGAGACTAAAGGTGCCTTTTATTTTCTTTCTCGACAATAAACAACGATTCTTATCCTTCAGTTCAGGAATCGGCATCCGGTAAACAAGGCACATATTCTATCTATCTATACATACACACACACACACACACACACACATACACACGTGATTTTCATTCTTTGTCTGAGAGACATACTTTTTGCTTTTATTTGAACTTTATATTCGACGTTTGATAATCGAATCTCGTATACGCCACTACACCGGGAACCTATTTCCCTCAAAGATATTTCGCGATTTTCGGAAATGGATATTGGACTTTATGTTGGGTGGAGAAAATTTCTTTTTAAGAGAGTCTTATATACTCATCGTATTTAGTCAAATTAAGTTCAATGTAAATTTTTTACATTTGTGAAATTTGGTTTTGAATATAAAAATTCGACTTTGTGAATTTCGAAACACTGGAAATATGGATTAATATTTTGCCGAGAATATTTTAGATCGTTTTCTGCGAATGGAAAATACATTGTTTTTCTATTTTAGAAAATAGAGCATCGGGTTTTTTTTTATAGTTCGATTAAAAATATGAAGGATGAGAAAGTTATTTCAAATAAATACCGTAAGGATGTTTTTTTTTTTTTTGGTTTCGTAAAATCGAATTGACATTTTACGATATATATCTATATAAAAAGTATTACTTGCAAATATGTATGCCACGTTTGCAATGTGCACTCTATTGTGTCCTTCTTGGCTCTCGTTTCAATCCCTGACCTCACGAACCTATTTCCTTGCAACCATAAAACTCTGGTAACGATATAGGGGCGCTGTGTCCCCGTTTCGTACAAGCCATCGGGTGAAAACGACGCCTAATCTCGTTCTCGTGAGAACGAAAAATTGTGAACGATATCGAGAAAGATTTGATATTTTAATATACGAAAACATCCCACACTTTCCACTTATTTTAGAGAAAAATTTACAATTTTCCAATATATAAGAGCAATTTATTTTTCTTTTGGTTTTGTTCAAGTTGATTTAAACATTTTTTTTTCTTTTTCCACATCTTATTTTTTTATAATAATAATAAAAATAATAATAATGAAGATGAATAAATAATCTTTTAATAATAATAATATATTTATATATTGTAATAAATAATAAATTTATTTACATAAATAGATCATTATTTACAAAAACGGATCTTAGCGGAAATGAAAAAGAAATATATTATCATTATTCATTTATTTACTTAATTCATTATTATTATCATTATTATTATTATTATTATTATTAAAATAGCAAAATATTATCGAAACTAAATTACAGGTTCGTAATGTAGTTTTCATTTGATCCTTTTCGTGCAATGACACCTACAAGCATTTTTATCGGACTTCTAGAGTATTGGATTTATTTTGTGAAATTGATTCAATTTCCCGAAAGTGTCACAAAAATATAAATGGTTTTAAAAAAGCTTTACAGATTTTTTTTTTCATTTAAAATATTAAATTCCGCTGTTCGGCAAATACTTTTAAAAGCATTCTTTTATTTATAATATATTAATATATTTTTAACAAATAGTTAATATATTTTTAACAAATAGTTAATATATTATTAATTATACATTAATATATTTAATGATAGTTAATATATTTATAAATAAATGACTAATCATATTTATTGAAATTTTTAATAAAATAAATAATAAATAAAAAAAAATCTATTTATTTATTGATATGATACACGTTTTATATTACGTGAAATTAAATTTTAATAAACAAAAATTATCGAACAGTGAAGAAAATCAAAATAAACCGTAAGATAAATTTCTTTTGATGTTCAATATCGTTTGTGGAACTTGCCATAAAAGTCGAGTGTGTATACCCTCAGATGGGTCATTTTTCGTAAAAGTGATGTCACTTGCAAAAAAAAAAAAAAATGTGCAAGACTAGATAGACAATAAAATACTGCCGGCTCGTGTTAATAAATCGTTAAAGACAAAGTGAGTTTTTGCATTGGCCATAAAAGAAATAAAAATATTAAAAAAAAAAAAAAACGGGAAAAATATTGGTGGGGAAAGAAAGAAAAATCGACGACAATATATGCGTATAATAAAACTACCCATCGTAATCTTTCGCTTGATAATGGAATTTACGTGTAATACCCTCTCCCAAAGTACTACGCTTCTTATTTGTCACTCCTCTTTATATATATTATTTTTCATCGATTTTTCTCATCGCTTTCTATATTCCCCCCCCTCCACTCTCTCTCTCCTCCCCTCACGTATATATATACATATATTTTAGTTTCATATTCCGTTATACTCTCGATATTTCCATTATCTTTTGTCTTCATTATCTTCCCATTTACTTCGCGTTTTACCACAATTGCTATAAAGCCAGTAATGGAAGGAATTCCATGGACCTGCTAATGTTTCAGTTTCCAACCTGGCTATTCTAATGCCTTTGAAATTCTCTGAATTATATTACAAGTACAAACTACCATCAAATCTCCACTTGAAATCCACTACACACTAAAAGCTGCGTAAGAACTCTTAGTTTGCTTAAATTTTTATTACACATATAATAATAAATTTTCTTTCCAATCTAAATTTACGATTCATGTATTCGAATTTTGATGGAAAAAAATATATATGTAATGATAAAAAATTCATGAAGGGATTTTTCACAATATTCTAGAGATATTGTTTCATTTTTTTCGGAAATTTTTCATCAAAATGAATTCGATAACTCAGTGGAAGAAATATCATTTTTTGTAAGATTGGAATAATGTTGGGAGGAATGTTAGCAAAAATAGGCCAATGTCGATCCAATTCGAATGTAGAAATCAATGCCAAGTTTTGAATTTAAGCGACAATATTAGTTATTTTTACTTAGTATGATGTTTTTGTTTCATGCAATTTGAATTTCGCGGTAAAATATTTTCCAACTGTCCGATAGATGGCAAGAAAACTCACAGTTGAGATGGAGCGGACAAAGTATAAGAGTTACTGACTCTTGGAAATTTTATTATGTTTAGTTTCAATTAATATATGTGGTAAATAATTATATTGTTAATAATAATATTATAATACTTATTATTAATGGAATTAATTTTGTTCTATCTCTTTATTTTCTCTTTTCTTTTGTATTTTTTATTCTTAGTTAAAAATTATTTCATTCCTAATTGGAATCTAGGGTTAATAATTAATATTGGTCTGAAATTTAAATTCGAGGCTTGAAACGCGCATTTTTAATTTTAGACGTTTCTGTGACTTGCATTAAAGAGCGCAATTGTAAAATTTCGTTTCAGAGCTTAGCAAATGCGAAAGAGCATTTTCATTCATCATGTTAGCTTTGGTTTGTGTAAATATGAAACTCGCTTCTTTCTGATGGTTTCGTCTCTCATGAGTCCCGTGCGTCTGCTACAGCACTTATCCATAATTAGGAGGAAACTGTGTTTATTTCTCTCTCTCTCTCTCTCTCTCTCTTACTCTCTTGAAGGAGATATACGCAGTGACGATACTTTTTTTCTGTCTTCACTTTCGAAAATCCTCTTACTTTTAGAGGATTTGTATTATTTTTTATTATTTTCCTCTACAGTGGAAAAAGTTTGTCTTTAGTTACTTTACCACATTGGTGGTAGTATTATTTTCTTTTTTGACTAATTTTATACAAAAAAAAATTGTAATTTCGATTTAGCGGAATTTTGTGATAATTCTCCCCTCTCTCTTTTTCACGCAACTAAATAGAATATTGACATTATAAATTTCGATAGACTGGAAAAAAGGTTAAATTTTTTGGAAATATTATGCGTCTCTTTTTTTTTTGAACAGTTCAAAAGCGCTTCATTCTCAAATTGATTGTTTGCGAATGCGACGAACTGTTTAAAAATAAATAAACGAATTCGATTTTTCGCATTTAGTGGATTTGTGATATTAAAAAAAAGGCATTTTTTTGTATATATATAGTTTGTTCGATTCACCATTCCACGCGCTCGGTAGATAGGCATTAAATTCAAATCTCCGTATACTCGCGCGTCATAAAAAAATGAATACAAAAACAAAAATCCCCGCGTCGTATAATCTTCCCATATAGTTGCAAGTTAAATTTATGATCAGACACTCGCAATTCATTGAGTCCCGGGCGTTGTAAGTTATTAAGAAAACATTGCAAAATGGATATCAAAAACACAATATAATTAGTTTTGAAATTGTACAAAAGAATTTTCAATTTAATTCATTAATTTCGACGCAATATGATTTCTATGTGGAAAATTTTCACAAATAATTATAATCGTAATTTTATAAATAATTCATTATTAATTTGAATTTATTTGAACTATGTTTTCATTGTAAGAGAAAATTTTTCATCTCTTAGTCGAATTTTTAAATAGTAAAATTTTTATTTGTCCTCTATAACGTTTATTATTTTTTATTTTCTGAAATACATCAGTGATAAAGAAATAAAAATTTTGCATGAAATGAAATTACTCGCGCGAGTTGCTTGGCAAAATATATTTCTAACACATTTTTGGGGGAAAGAAAAAAATGAATGTGCCCGGGAAATATTTATAATGCCAATATATACGTGGGCGCGGGTTCCTATAAATTTATTTCAGGACATCAATATATATATTCATCGATTTGATATAAATCACTCCTCCTTCCCGCGTGACCTTCCAAATCCTTGATATATATTTTCTGGGATACGAGAGAATCGCTTACCAGAAGTATTGGAAAGAAAATTTCAAACTTCCAAATCCGTAAGCCTTTTGTCATCGATTGATGGAATTTTCATCATCCAAAATTGCCTACTTTGTTACATCATAATATTTATTGCATACGATCTGTTTTTTTAGAATTAAAAAAAAAATTTTTTAACCAACATATTTGTACTTGACTAAATGTTTGTATTTTGGTTTAAATGATTCATTTGGCCAAAAGAAAATTCAATTAATTAACAAATACCGATTAAAAATTCGTTGAAGTGCAAATTTGGTTAAATGAAAATTTGATCAAATATTCGGTTATGTGAAAAATATGGACATTTTTAATCGCTAAAAACATCTAAGTAAAATATTGAATGAATTATATTTCATAATAAAGGTAGACACGCGATTTTGGTGCTTTTTGCAATGACGATGCAAATCTACTGACCTACTATATATATATGAAAGTGTATAATGGGTTGGTGGACAATCGGGTAACAAACAAGCGAACACTCTCTATATCGTTTACATACCTATACGATTATTACCGTCAGTATATACTGATGGGATCACAAGCAAATGTTGAAAGTCGGACAGAATGTTATACAGTTAAAAATTATTGTCATCCAGCCTCCTCTCTTTCTCTCTATAATAAAATGGTACGAGATAAATTGAATAAACATGAAATGAATTAAATACTACTAACATCGTAGCTTCTATATTTGCGTTAATTACATCAGCATATGCAAATATCTGCGTGAAATCACTACTTTCGTATTCATGAAAAGTCGTATAAAAACTGAAGCAAGAATTGTTTATGACAAAATGAATTGTATTCACGTAATTAGCATATACATTATTCTAACAAGAAAACGAATAAATAATGTAAAAGCGTGAAAAAAATTGTTTTCATTTCATGTGTCAGGAATTACGAATAAATTATTTAATTAATTTAATAATTACTGGTATAACAACTAAATATTCTAATGAATGGAAATTCGGTTAAAAATTAATTCGTATTAAATTGCGATTCACTTTCAGGAGATATTGTATATATATGTACGTTAAATAGATAAATAGGTAAATAGATATTTCTACTTAACGAATTTTATTTATTTATTTATTGTTCTTTTTAGTTATTATTTTATTTATCCAATTCCAAGTGATCAATTTTAAACAATTTTAAATGTCAGTAGTAGAAGTCAGTCTTCAGTCAAGCATAACAGTCAATTTCAAAAATCAGTAGTAGAAGTCAGTCTTCAGTCAAGCATAACAGTCAATTTCAAAAATCAGTAGTATAAGTCAGTCTTTGGTCAGACATAATTTAAAATATTTTCAGTAGTATTAGTCACTCTTCAGTCAGACAAAACAGTCAATAATTTATTATCAGTAGAATAAGTCAATGTTTAGTCGGACATAACATGAAATCTTCACAGTAGTAAAAGTCCGTTTAAGTCAAACAAAATTGTCAATTTCGAACAATTTTAAATATCAGTAGTGTAAGTCAGTCTTCAGTCGAACATAACAGTTAATTTCAAAAATCAGTAATATAAGTCCTTCTTCAGTCAGACATAAAATCTTTATACATTTGTCTCAGTAGTAAGAGTCCGTTTTAGTCAGACTGGACCACAAATTTCAAAAATCAGTAGTATAAGTCAGTCTTCAGTCAGACACAATAACTTAAAATCTTCTCAGTAGTACAAGTCAATCTTCAGTCAGACAAAACAGTCAATTTTAAATATCAATAGTATAAATCAATTTTCAGTCAGATAAAACAGTCAATTTTAAATATCAGTAGTGTAAGTCAATATTCAGTCAGACATAATAGTTTAAATACATATAATTTTCGTCTCATTGGTAACAGTTGGTCAGAGAAAATGGACAATTGTAGATAAATTTTTGATTTCAGTAGTACAAGTCAGTTATTAGTCAGACATAATGACTTTTGTAATATTCCCATCTTCCGATAGATAAACCTAATTTGACGCAATTCGGACGGAAATTATCATTAGAATTCCGATGGTATTTCCAGGAAATCTTTTCAAGTTGGGAAATCGATACTCTGGAAATTCGAACTAATGAATCTTAGGGAATATTTACCTTGAATATTTCAATTTTGTAAATGCTTTTGAAAAATTACATTCATTAAAGGCATTAAATGAAGAAAATAAAGAGTGAGAATGGGAGAGAAAGAGGAGAAAATCCAAGGAGATAAATAAACAAAAGTTGACAAACTCGCTCTGAATTGGACGTAGTTTCGCGTAACTCGCTTTTTGAGGGGGGGGAGGGGGTGGCAGATGCGCGCAAAAGGGGATGAGTGTGTATAAGGGACGAGGAAAAGCTGCGAGGAAGAGGTCTGTCGAAGATTAATGATACACTCTGCTGCTGGCACGTTAACGTGTTCCTGTAGCGACTAACCTATATCTTATGCGCGCCATAACCCGAATGAATAATTAAGAACGATGGCCACGCTCCATAATGAAAGCATACACTCAAATTCGCCCTCTTTCTTCTCAAGTTCCTCTGTATATATATATATATATATATATATATATATTTTTTT
>JUFY01013278.1:19661-30621 GCA_001855655.1 Leptopilina clavipes
TTATCAATAGTGTTGGCACATATATAGAAAAAGCTCTTTTATTTTTTCAGAAAAAAAAACCATAAGTCGTCATTTAATAAATTGATGATAAAAATTTTCAATTTAACTTTCATTTATAAAAGGAAAAATCCCGATTTTCTTTTAAATAATATTTCCAATTGTAAATCTAACATTTCTATATTTTTGTTTAAATTTGAATGAAATTTCATTTATAAATGTAATTTTCACTGTGGTAATATATTAATACCCATTAAATAATTTATTTTCCTTCTATTCTCACTTTATGTTTTCATTAAATAAAGGATGGATATTAATTTTTTAATAGATTTTATAATAATTCACAATATGTATTTAATTTTTACAGACATATTTTTAATAAAAAAAAAAATAATTTTTATTATAATGGTTATTTTAGCAAAAATATTATTTTACATTAATTTTTCATTTTCTTTTCTTTTTTTTTCTTTTTTCGATATAATTATTTTTCAAATAATTGTATATTTTCATAATTATATAATAATTTTTTCATTAAAAATCATGTGTGATAATTTATTTAAAACTCAGTAAGAAATTGATTTCTTTTAATTTTTTCCATCAAATTCTGATGAATATATTAATATTGAATTTTGTCGCGAGACAATCCGTGAAACTATTTTTAAATATAAAATATCCATCAATTATTAATTACAGTGAAAAAATTCTGATTTGTCAAATTATATATTATATTTATCAATTTTTCAATAAAATATTAGAAATCATAATTTCACATCAGTTTATATTCCTTAAGTTTCTTCTCGAAGGATTGGTGAAGAAGGTTTTTGGGGGGGTGAAAGGGGGGGAGAAAATGAGGACTGCTAAATCCAAGAATTTCCCTATTCCATCCTTCATTGCGTTTATCAAGCGAACCCAGAGCTATCCTCGATGAAACGCGCGACAGGAATACACAAGAGGATCATGAATGGTTCTATGTGTGGAGAACCAGTCGTGAATCGTATAACCCCTATAGGAACCAGAGAGAGAGAGAGAGAGAGACAGACAGAGACTTGAAAGATGGGTTTCAGGACGAGCTGGAGATTGAAAATCAATGAGGTTTAAAGTGCAAAGTTACGAGTATTTATGTAGTCTCTGTCCTGGAATGCACTTTTCGTCTTCGTTCTATATAATTCGAATGAATGAATTCTCGATAAAACACTCGAATAAAACGTGCCGAGTCACTTGAATCTCTAATTAAAATTTCCAGCTGGAAAATTTCATCATAAAATTGCTCCTCCTCCCCTTCCTCTCGAATTTATATAATATTTTAACAGAAATTCATCGAATATTCGTGGACTTTTGAATAGGTACATATAAAATCAATCTGAATTTTCAGTGTATATTAATTTTTAAATTGTCAAACTTTTATTAATATAAGCAAAATTATATAAAGGTAAATTTTTCACTATATTCAGATTTCTTATTATTCTGTATTTTAAAAAAAAACAAAATATAAAGATACACACATATAAATTAATCCTAAATAATCCTAAATAATAATAATTATATGTTTTATTTAACGTGATTTTTATTCAGCTTAAAAATTTGACTAATAGAATTTTTTATTTAAAAAGCAAATTCTACATTTTTTTTCTATAGGTGAAAAAGTAAAGAGAAAATTTTGAAAATTCAGGATTGAAAAAATCGTTTTTTTTATTACTAAACAGATTTAATTAGCTTATAGTTTGTATTTCTGAAATTGCGAAAATTTAGATAAATGTGATTTAATTTTAATGTTTTATTAAAGAATCGATTGTCCATAATTCAAAAAGAAGGCATCATTCAATTTCTTATTTCCTTTCGGAAATAAAATGGATATACAACAAAACGGCGAACGATGATCGTAAAATAGAGGGAGGAATAATCCCATCTATGAGAGAGAGAGAGAGAGAGAGAGAAATGGGGGGAGGGGGTAAAATTCCATCAGATTCTGTTTGAGTCATAAAAGATTTTTTTTCTTGTTATAGATATTTTTTTCTTCTCGTTTTTGTATGGAAATTGAAATTTTACTTATATACGCATCGAGCAGATTCTTCGCACCAAGTGAATTTCCATATATTCAATCAATCAGAGAAAAAAGATCATTTTACAATTTTTTTTGTATAAAATGTATCTCTTGCGTTTTGTCTGTATTTTCCTTCTTCTTCATTGCACTCTTTTCTGCTTTCTTGACTTGCCTTGTGAAACTTTTATGAGTATGTTCTTATACGAGAGTTTTCTGAACTGCCCGCATCTCCTCGCGAATGAATTTGAGTATGGAAACAATGTTCAAATTTTATTTACATTCTCGTTGAACTTTGTAAGAACTTTGCTCAAGGTATATATATATACATTTATTTATTTATTATAACAAGCGATTCAAGATTCATCGTGTCTTGTGACTTTATGTCGTACGATTCATTTGCACAGTTTATATATTTATTTATACGATGCATGAACATTTTCTCAAAGTCAGAAGTTCGGATTTAAGTTTCGAAAGTCCCATAAGGCCGAATTTTTTCATATAATCTAATTTTTATAAAAGGGAATTTATATTCTACCGAATAATTTATTTTTATTATTATTTTTATAAAGAAGTGTTTTCAAACGTGGAATTTTGAAGTAGAATTCTCATTTAACAGAATTTCTGTTTAACTGAAATATTAGTGAAATTTACAAGGAACGTAATTTTCATAGTGGAGAATTTTTATTTAACTGAATTCTTATTTAAGATAATTTTTACTCATAATAGAATTCTGCCAAATGAAAATTCCACCATTTTATAATTCGACTGAATAAAAATTGCGTCAAATGGAAATTCTGCTAAATGAAAATTCAGTTAAATGAAAATTCACTAATATGGAAACTTTCCGAAACTAAATTAGGTTTAATAAGACTTCAGTGAATTGAATTATGTTTAAGTAAAACTTTGATATAAATTCGATTCAAGAAAAATTCCGTGAATTATTTCCCTTTGATGAAAATTCTTTTAAAGAAAAATTTAGTTCAATTTTATAAAATTCGGCTAAACAAAAATTCATTCGTATAATGTTGGATCCAGGGAAAATTGAAACTAATGAATTTTAGGGAATATTCATGTGTCCCATATAATTATTGTACGTGAAAAGTAGAACTTGTTTACATATTTATTACTTTGATGGAAAAAGGAGTAGAACTTGAATTTGTCTCTGACACTTTACTCGCAGTTTGTACGAGAGTTTATTTTATCTGCCGCCTTCACGTGTTTGTATTTACGTCAATTTAATTTAGAATCTTGTGAGAGCGACAATTTTCCACAAGCTCTAGCTGCAAAATATTGAATGAAAATCAACTTTTGACTTTAGCTTTACTCTCGCTTAACCCCTGGGGGCTAACATTAAGTTATTCTCATTTCAGCCTTCATATACAATGTGTTTTCCATTATAACGTTATACATGTACTTGATATAGTTTATATTTCATGTTCACTGACAAAATGGGCACTCGATCAAGTGTACCAGCTTGCCAACAACAAAGCTTCGGGCAAATGAGTTTCAAACTGCTTCATTCAAACATTCAATATATACGTATCAATAGTAATTAGTTTTGGGCTTTGTGCGAAAACATTATTATTTCACAGAATTTTTAGAAAACAAAAGTTCTATTTAACCGAATTTCATTCAACAGAATTTGCATTTACAGAAATTTTTATTTGGCCTAAATTCCATTGAGCAGAATTTCCATTTGAAATAATTTCTCCCTAAACGAATTTCAGTTTACGGGAGTTTTTATTTGACCGAATTTATTTAACAGAATTTCTGCTTAAGGGAATTTTCATTTTACCGAATTCTCATTGCACAGAATTTCTGTTAACTAGAATTTTTATTTGGCATAATTCCCATTGAGCAGAATTTCCATTATTCCGTTTAAAGAAATTTCTGCTTAACAGAATTTTGATTTACAATCATTTTCATTTGGCTGAATTTCCATTGAACGGAATTTTTTTTAACAGAATTTCCATTTATGAGAATATTAAAAATTTATTTGGCCAAATTTGTATTTAAAATTTCCATTTACAAGAATTTTTATTTGTGCTAATTCCCAATGAGCAGAATTCCCCATTTAAAAGAATTTCTGCTTAACAAAATTTCGTTTTACAATCATTTTTATTTGGCTGAATTTCCATTTATTTGGCCGAATTCGAGATATAAAATATTTTTTGTTTCATCAAAATTCCGTTTACATTTTCATTTCGCACAATTCCCATTGAAGAGAATTTTAAAAAGAATTTCCGCTTAAGGAAATTGACATTCACGAAAATTTTTATTTGGCCAAATACTCATTGAACAGAATTTCTATTTGAGAACCTAAAATTATGTTAAATACAAATGCGACTAAATGAATTCTCTTTTAATTTTTAATTTGTATAAAAAAATGAATATTCTATCAAATATGGTTAATTGGTTAAATATAGAAATTTTCTACAAAAGATAACAATTACTCTCTTACTTTTGGTCACTTGACGTGAAGAAATCTCTCTGATAAATGTCAGAGGGAAATTTCGTGACGTCTTTGAATTCACGGTGTATATTCAAACTTTTATTTTGATCTCTCTGGATACTCTTATCTTTCAAGACCTTAGACTTGCAATCAACTGTAAGTCTTGAGTTTACGATCTTGAAGCGTGAGTGGAATATTCTTTCTTAATTCGTATACCGAAGGGAACTATATTCTAAATTACAAATCCTCCAATGCTCTTTTCTTATTAGTTCCCCAAACAGGCTAGTTACTTTGAGTTGATTGAGCAATCACTCGGAATATCAAACATTTTCGCAAAAAAAAAAAAAGTCTCGTTGCATTGAATTTTTTTTCTTCACAATTTCCACAGTCTTCCATTCATTAGACAATTTTATTTTTCCTACATTGAATTGTTTATGACTCTTAAAATAAAATCTGTTGTTATTTTACGATCGATTGTTACGATCGTTTTTTAATTAGCAATTTTTCTTTTTATCTCTTATTATTTAATTAAATATGGAATTTTTTTTTCCTCAATTTCAATTTGTGGTAATGAAGAAATGTTCTCGCTTTATTTTTCCAAAAATTTTCAATTGTAACTCGACACGTAGGCGACAATTTTTCGTGGATGTTTTTAAAGAATTTTATTGAATTAGCAGAAACTTTAGCGTTGGGGAGGAAAATCTTTTATAAAAGCTGCCACAAGGATTGTGGCAAGCGCTTTTTCTACATCTCGCTCTCTTCTCTTTTTTTCTATCCCTTTAATCTCGCCTCTCTCTCTCTCTCTCTCTCTCTCTCTATTTTCTCTGGTCTATACCTCAACTATACTCGGAGCTTTGAAAATCCTCAAAAGCTCAGAGAGTCAGAGTCGGTTTCTGGTACTCGTTCAAGCTACGATCCCTTCCTCCCCCCCACCCCTCACCATCATCACTACCATTAGAAAGCCACCCTCCCCTCCCCCTCTCCCCATTAAACTCAAGAGCACATTACTTATGCTATACACGCGCCACATATAGTAGACGAGTTAACGCGTGTGTCTCGAATCACGTAGACATGTACAGGGTGTTGCGAAAGCAATGGCTGCTTTCCAGCAATGCTTGGAATTTGCATGAAGCTCGTAAATCAAACGTACCAAACTTCTCTGAAATGTGTTGAAAATTAATGCACATTAGAATCAACAATGGGACGCAGGGAACGTGACGCTTGAATGTTCAAAAATTATATCATTTTCCCGTGGAATGCATTCAATTTGAAATCTTTTTGTTATATAATATAAAGGACTCACCTTTTTTTTTTTGTTCCGTGAAAGAAAAATAAATCGTTTGGTGGTGATAAAGAGAAGAATTTCTATTTTTCGTGACAATGGGGGGGAAAGAATTTTTTTTTTCATAAAATATTTTTCTCATAAGAAGAATTTTTTGTTGAAAATAAACATTTTTATCGTAGAAAAGAATTTTCTTGGGGAAAAAATTTTGTAAATTACATTTGTAAATTTTGAAGTGCGCGCTTTTTAGGCTACGTTAGCGCCGTCTAGCGGTAGCGTCATCAAACTAAGACGGAATTTTCTATTTGAACGGATTTAAGACTTTCAGATTAGAAATATATTTGATTTTTTCATTTATCTTGCTTTTATTTTCCAACATTCGCGAATATATTCTACAATCTAGACGATAGAAAGTATTCGATAATCTTTGCTTAAAAATGAAAAACATAAAATAGGAATTATAGATAGCAATTTTATTTTATCTTTTTCACAATGCTTCGAATCTGACCATTTTCTGATTTTATTATACCAGATGACATTCAAGATTTTTTTTTG
Source organism: Leptopilina clavipes (assembly GCA_001855655.1). Classification (NCBI taxonomy): domain Eukaryota; kingdom Metazoa; phylum Arthropoda; class Insecta; order Hymenoptera; family Figitidae; genus Leptopilina; species Leptopilina clavipes. The sequence continues at coordinate 25,989 of JUFY01013278.1, forward strand.
CATGGATAGTTCCATTTCTCATTTTAGTTTGTGACTCGCAGATATTTCTTTTTCCTATATATGATGAAAATATTTTTATCATCGCACAGACCCCTCGAATTTTCGTCTCGATTCAAAAAGCAATTATTATTATTTCTTGAAGAAACTTGGGAAAAAAAATGTTCATGTATTTGAAAGAAAAGTTACCTTATTAAAATAAAATTTTTAATATATTATTAATATTAATTAATATTATGAAAATTACCTTAAAATAAAATCTGCTATTAAGATTCAAAAATTTGGAAATTAATATTACAGAATTTTAAAATTATATATCTTTGAATTTATTTTTTAATTCTTAATTTAAAATTTAATGGATTTTTTTTATAAAAGTCGGGGTCTTATTTTTTATTTATTTTATTTTTTTTATAATTCCCATATGACGAGCTGTGTAAAAGAGAAGCGGAAAAACTTGAGTTAACGGAGCTGTCTTTTCTGAGGAAGACGAGAAAATTAAACTGAATGCCATAGGCAAACGCTTTCTTGGAGTAGCAGCCAAAGCATGTGCGGGGGGACAGGGGGATATTCCATTCGGATTTGCATTTCCAGTATATAGGCCAAGAGTAGGGTGCGGAATTCTGATATTCACATATTTGCCATTCGCCTCGAACATCTCTTTAGAACTTTTTCATTGAGAAAGAACGTAACCTACTTTTCTGATCAAAATGCCGTTTTTTCTTCCTCACGATAATTGTATGACAAATATATAAAAGTAAATCAAAGCACACTCAAAAAGTCAAGTTTTCCAAAAGCTTTAAGGAAATTCACTTAGTCTTTGAGATTCTCACTGAAAAGTGAATTTTACATTTCAAGAAGATTTAATAGTATATTGTGCACCAAGTACCGAAAGAAACTGTTTTCCGACAAGTGCTTCCGACAAATCTGCTTTTAAACATTCTTTTAAGCCTTTTCAGTACTTTGCCGCACTAGTGCAGCAAAGTAATGTTTTGCGCACACTTTACAGGCATGTAAAGTAATGCTTTTCATACAGGTGTTGCACAAAATAAATTTTACTATTAAATGTGTTAAATTTCATAAATACCTCCACAGCACAATACATTGCTGTAATTTTATCATGAGATTATTTATAAGATTTAGAAGCTTACACTGTAAAAATCAAGTAGGCTTCAGATTGAGTTTAAAAAAAGTAGATGAATATTTAAAACAATTGTTTATGCGCAGTACTTTTCTATAGCATCTACAGCGCAATGAATTTATTAATTCATCTGCGCAATGAATTCATTAATTTTAATTAATATTTATAAAATTTAATGTAAGCTTATGTTAAGCTTAAAGTAAGTTTACCATAAGCTTAATTGTGACTTTATAGTTAAGTGAAAATTTAAGATCGCTACAAACGTATGCGGAAAGCTTACCATAATTTTATGGTGCAAGCTTACTACAATATTAAGATGTAAGCTAAAATATGTTGGACATTTGAAACTCACCTGAGGCTTACCTAAAATTTACAGTGTAAGCTTTCAAATCTTATAAATAAGCTCAAAATAAGCTTACAGCAATATACTGTATTGTGTAGGTATCATTAATTAATAAAAAGCTTATAATTTCTGTCAGTTTCACGGGTTATCGTGAAAAGGTTAGACGTTAACAAATTAGACAGAACAGAAAGTACATTCAGTCTTTGAAGTGTCAGCAGCACCATAAGTGCTGTTTGACTGTCGACTTCCGAAATAGAGATAAGATTTTTAATCCAGGAAAATTTTTAATGTGTTTGGCTCAGGAAGAAGGAATCAGTTTTACTGACAAAGATCGAAGAGAAGGTCACCAATAAGATATTAAAAGCTTGCGATATGCAGAAAAATGTATATCGAATGATAAAGGATTAGTTAGAGAACCTACAAGACTTTTTTGATAAATTGAAAAAAAATTATCAAGATGGAGACAACAGAGACGAACGAATATATTGCACTATTAGTGTTGTAGGAGAGAACCGTTTAAAACGCGCTATCATGGAGGCCCAAAAACGACCTAGAAATCCTAGCAGTTCCGAGGCTGCAAAGCAAGACTTAAGAAAGGAAGAAAAAGGAAAACTTCCCATGCAGAACATCGCCCTACTGAAAAAATACACATGTAAAAACACGTGTATTTATACGTGTATTTATACTTGTATTTATACTTGTATTTACACGTGTTTCTTTCAGTAGGGCGAAATCAAAACAACAGAGAAGCCGAAGCCTAGCCAATCTGGAAATTAGAAGAGAGAGAAAAAAGTATCTACTATGATCATTAAGGTCGCTAAAGGTAGGGGCTATGCTGACGGAATGGGAAAAATTGGTAAGAAGGCGAATTCGGACGTCGTCCATAAGAGAATATTACGATCCAGACCTACCAAGAAAGGAAACCTGCTGATTAAAACCGGAGATGACTTTAACAAGGAGACTTATAAGGCAGAGGTCACCAAATCAGTAGGAAGCATAGACTTCCATAGATCCACGACTGGGAGGGCTTTACTCAGAACGTGGAGGTCCAGCAAGTTGTAGATACAGCTCTCGAGAAGCCAGAAAGCTGTAAGGTATCGGTCCTAGGATTTAACAAGCAGGGGACGAAGCTCGCAGTTGTTGTCACCGATTGAAAGGAAGCGTAATGAATGGAGAAAATTAGGATCCATAAAGATAGGTTTTATGGTCATAGAGTTTTTAATCGCAAGGACAAGAAATAATTGGACCAGAAGAAGAACGGCATACAAGAGTTGCGTAAGAAACAAAATGGTGAGATTCACCTACAGAGTTTGTAGCCGAAATTGTGTTCCGTAGGTTAAAGTTCAGTTAAAGACGGGACTGGTTTTTAGTTGGTCGATCAAAACAAGAGCGGTCAGCCCCATAAAACCTAGGTTTTCACTCCAGGTATCTGAATAAGCAGATTGTTCTTTCTAAAAAAAGACAGTTCGAGAAAAGGTCGAATGAAAAAATCGAAAGTCGAATTATGCGCACTTCTCTGATTGGTTGAATCTAAGTAGTGCGCTAATATTTAAATTTGACAACCATTTAAAAACTCAATAAATCAAAGATCATAGGTAATTAAAGATTTTTAAAATATTTAATATTAATTACAAGCAATAATTATTTAAAAATTTTTAATAACTTTACAGAAAAGTAATTCATATATCACAGAAAGGCGAAATAAAGTAAGAAAATTGTTAAAAGTAAACAAAAAATTCAATTAATTTTAAATAAAAAATTTAATTATACAATATAAAATTAAGGAAAACGGAGATGTTAAATGGAAAAGAAGAAGCAACGAAGTCGACCGCGAAGTGGTCGACGAGGCGCTAGTATACTATAAAACATAGTATTTTAATTTATTTCATATTGTTTAAAATTTTACGCACATTTATTCTATTCACTAAGTATTAAAATATTCTTTAAATTTTGGGATAAGTCCTATGTGAAGGTCAAAGAAAAATAGAATTGCCGATTTAAGGGGGCGCCTACACTGAGTCAAAGAATGTGTAAATTGTAGGAATTTTTTCTCAAGTAACATAGAAGAACTAGTCCTCAAGCAGTATTTTGTTCAGGGGGTCGATTATGTAAATTCATTTGATTTTGACTTGACTTTCACTTTCACCGCATTTCAATTTTTTCACTAAACACGTGTTTTTCAGTGTCAGTTTGTGCCGAAATGGCAAAATTTTGAAAAAAGCTTTTCTTTACAAATTCGTGGTTGACTATTGGTTAGATACATAATGTGAAAAAGTGTAAATATAACTGTAAAGTGATTTTTTTTTATTTACCAACGATACGAACTGTCACTGAAAAACACGTGTTAAGTAAAAAAATTGAAATACGGTGAAAGTCAAGTCAAAATTAAATGAATTTACATAATCGACCCCCAGGAAGTTAAGTAATATTTTTATGTTTTACTTATTTGCAACTCCTAATGGATATATAAGAAAACATTTATTGAATATTAAAGTCTGGAATTATTTTAATGATTTTGATTGAATTTATTTTTAATTCGTCCAGATAGCTTCTGACTAAGGCTACATGACGATTCTGACCGGAATCTTGCCCACCGATTTGCCTTGCAGAAAAACGAGACTAACTTTGGCGCCTTCTACAGGCAACAAAAATATTTTGACTCTATAAAGTAGACGCCCTCTTTAGCCTGAAGCGAATACAGGAACGCCAATTTGAATTGGTAGAGAACAGATATATCTGTCTGACCTTCTCCAACTTAGGTTGCTCGCACAAACATTGTCGGTGCTGTGTGTTGGATACGTTTCTAATGAGATAGACTAATGAAATAGAATAGGACACAAATATCCAGCACAAAGCACCGACAATGCTTGTGCGAGCAACCTTATACTTGAGTTCCCGTACGCGTTTTCGGTTAGATACGTGGCACTATTCTGCTAGACATAATTTATTTAGAAAAATCATCTCAAATGTGAATATAATAATTTTTTTTTAAATTAGGTAACATTTTTTATGTAAACCATAATAGTAAATTATTTTAATATTAAATATATTATCATTAATAATAGAACTAATTATAAATTACTTTTTGAAGAAAGCTTCTGTCTGGAGGCACGATTGTTTCTATTAAAGTCAAATTCTTCATCAGTGTATTTATC
>JUFY01013280.1:0-12097 GCA_001855655.1 Leptopilina clavipes
TCGTTCTTTGAACTAGAATCATGAAACAAGAGGATGATTCCTAAAAAAATTGGAATAAATTTTATTTATTATCGGGAAAAAATTTATTAAAAAATAGGTACTAGAATATAATTATTTATTTTTATAATTTTTTTTTTTGTTTTTCATTACCTATGAATTTATTTATAACCAACGTTACCAGTCGTCTATACATTGCACAATGAAAAACTAGTTTTAGAAAATAATCGTTTAATCTTAAACGTTTATGAACCTTGATAAATGAAATTGTTCTAAGAATTTTAAATATAGCTCAATTAAACTTGATTCTTCTAATCAAGAGGAATTTTTATATAAATATTAAAATTTATACGATACTTTTTTATTATTTTTTAATTTTTTAATTTAATAATCATTTAGATGACAATATAATAATTAAAAATATATTTTTCATTTAGCAGTAAATTTATACAAAAAGGATTTCTTTATAAAAACATTATTAGATAATTGAAAATAAAAAATTCATGTTAATATCAGAATTGAAATGACAATCTTCTACTGGGATTACTTGATCGAGTTATAAAGTAGATTTTATTTTACTATAATACTTTTACAGCTCATTATCAAGAGAGTGTATAATTATGAAATATGTAACCACTAATTTCAAAATTAGTCACCAAAATTTAACTCAATTTGCTCTATTCTCTGGAAATAATAACTGTTCAGTTTAATTGCCTCCCATATTACATATTAGACCATATTCCATATCTCTGTGCGTGATAAAATTGTATTTCCGTATGTAACAATAATAAAACGTTAAATTCAATAATAAAAAAATAATAATTAAAAAAATAGGGTATTAAAAAAATTTTTTTTCTATTTTGTAATACAGGTAATTAAAAATTCAGCTGAATAGCAAGTCTCTTGTTACTGAACTGGGATTTAATTAGAATTGTGATCGATTCTCAATTGACAAACAAATGCAAACATATACACATCGAATCAGCAATTCAATGTTCCATTTGCACGCGTTTAATCACGCCCTACAATTCGTTAACAATTAAAAGAAATCAGTTTCACAATATAATGGAGTTTTCTCTTCAAATACAAATCGAAGAAAATAATTCACTTCATTTTTGCTCTATGTGAAATAAATTGAAAGCTCATAAAAATGAAAAGTTGTAAAAATTATAATCAATGGATTTTTTTTTCTTAGACAACCTCAGAATAAAACGTTAAATATAGAATTTCATAAAATCATTAACAATTTATAATTCTTTAACATATCAATTTTATATATTTCCAAATCTATAATTACAATTACAACACATTAGGCAGTAATTATTAATTTTATTATTAATAAGCCCAATTAAGGAAAAAAATGAATTTTTTGAAACGTGAAATTCAAATCACAAAATAGGGATTTGCAATCATAATGAATGCAATTAGAAATTTTCATATTCGTATGATCAATAAAAGAAAAATTTTATTCGATTATACGGATGTCTTTCATTCAGAAATTCTTTATTATCTTCTTGAAGAATTGGGTCGAACGAATTATCACTTATTACGTCAACTATTAAAACGTAACTTTGTCACGAGCAGACCATCGCGTCTGGTTAACTCGCTGATCTAATTAGCCACTTTTCTTAGCTTTGAATAAAAAGTAACTTTCAATGACTTACGCTAAATAATCTTCTTAATTAACGACTTGTCTTCCGACAATCGCTTAAAAATCCATGATGAATAATAAATTAATAATCGATCAAATCAATCAGTAAAATTTCACCAATATTTTTAAATCATCACTTGTTTAAAATAATCAACTATCTTAATTATCATTCACTGATCAATGATTTCTTCTTATACTTCACTTTCCTTTCAGTGAAAATTATTAAAATAATAAAAAAAAGAATCAATGGATTTTTTGATAATTTTTTAGGAGTAGGACGAAAAAGGTGATTTACGAAATTGACTGTTTTTAATTAAATAAGATCTGCATTTTACAAAGCAATAAGTTACATAAATTCATACACGGAATTAAAACACGTATTCTTCGTGGTCTTTGTTGTTTTTTTTTTTACATATACATATTATATAGAATTTAATGATGACAGGAAATGACAAGTGTTATTTTTTCACGTATAAAAGCGTTTGGGTGTATGTATGAATTGTTTTTATTCTCTCTTCGTTACTTATTACTTCTAGAGGAGATTTTTTTAAATTCATATATAAACTAACGAAACACACCCCTTCCGAGTGAGAGCATCGAAAGCCCTGGTAAAAATTCTCTGACTCGAAACTATTTATTAAAATCGACAAATTTACAAAAATCTATCAACTCTCTCAACATTCTCAAAACAAACAAACAAATCTATATGAATAAATAACTTGATTCGAATTAAATTCTAATTAAATAGAATTCCAATTCTTCTAATTAGATATGGAATTTCAATTTAGGCATAATTTCAATTCTTCTGATTTCATATATTAATTTCCAACAGATTATAATGTCTTGTAAAAGAATTAAAGATCGTATTTAATTCGATTATTTGTATAAATTAAAATAAGAGACATTTTTTACCAGTCGAACTGTGAAATATTCAAGTTCGATAAGAGTTTGCGTAGTACGATGACTTTATCTTGGAAGACTGAGGACGACGAATCACCGACGATTCATCGATATGTCGTGCGTGTTAGCACCAATCTCATTGATCAAAAAAAAAAAAAAAACAAAAAAAAAATTGGTTTCGCGATTCATCAAGCGAAACAATGGCTTGAACTACAATCAGTCCTTTACTCGTTAATGGAATATTATTCGTTATGAAGAGTTAAAAGGACACTAAGACGCTTTAACTTTTCAACAGTGCTCGATGCGAGCCTTACGATATAATATATATGCAACCTACGCTTTCCTGCGTCGATTTTCATTTTTTGTAATCGTCGATTCTTTCATTAATCGAACTCTCATTTTTCTCTGTTCCTATTCTTCGTTTTCCACGTCGGACTCCTCCAAGTCCGTTATCAACTCGGATCAGTCACTATAATCAAAAAAATTCATCCCTTGTTAATTTCTTTTACTTCTTTCTTTCAAAAAAAAAAAAAATTTTTAAAGAAAAGAAATTTCCTTTTAAAAATTTCTTTTTTATTCAAAATAATCTTTGTATTAGTAATTTCCAGAAAATTTTTGATGGATAAAATCAAAACGTACCTATCACTATTCTCACTAGTGGCTTCCTCACTACAATCCAAGTCGAGATCGCCTTGAATTGCACTTTGCAAATCGTCTATTCTCTGAAGGGCGAGCCTCAGATCGTCTCTGATAACTTTGGCCTCTGCCTCTGCAGACTCCAATGATTTTTCCACATCTCGTCGGGCTCGTGTCGCCTCCTGTTCACGAGCTGTTGCCGATGCAGCTTCCTCTCTACTCTCACGTAGCGATCGTTGCAATCTTCTCGCGGCATCCTGAGCAGTTTGCTCCTTTGTCCTCAATAATGCCGATTCAGTTTGCAATTTGTCCACACTCTCCTTGAGTCTCGCTATTTGTGTCTGAAACACAAAAAAGAAAAAAATTTTTCGTCATGTTTGATGTCATATCTAATTCAAAAAGAATCGGAACATTATTTCAAAAAATCTCCTAGGTAAAATTTAATTTTTTGCGAAAACAATAAATGTGAAATTAATAATTTTGATAGTATTTTTTATAGTATTTTTCAGGATATTGATAATTATTTGACAAATACCAACCTCAAGTCGTGCTCTGGTAGTTTGTTCAAGTTCAAGTTTGCTTTCGAGCTCTTTCGTTCGGAACTCGAGTCTTCTTGTGGCAAGACTATTAGCGGTAGGATCACCAAGTTGCTCCACAGACTCTAACCGCTGACTAAGTTCTGTAAGCTGATCTTTCAAAGAAGATTTCTCAGCTTCTAAAGCCGCCATCTGTACCTGAGTTTCTTGAAGTTGTGTCTGTTCAGCAGAAACCTGTTGCACAGCTGCTCGATATTTTTTCAATACCTGACACAGAAAAATATAATTTTCATATAGTCCTCAAAAAAACACTAAATTAAAGAAAAACCATATTGAAGAATCAATCCAAATAAATCTAAACTAATTCCAAATATTCCAACTAAAGTAAAAATATATTTTTATATTTTAGATCATTTTTTTTTTTTTGCAATTTTACTATACAAACAGTAAAAAATTATCAAAGAACTTGGAAATCTCACCTCTGCGAGTTCTTCTTCATTTTCTTCTAATTGAGACAGCAATTCGGCGCGTTCTCTAGTGGCAGCGTTCGCTCGATCCTCAGCTTCGGAACGTTGTCGAGTAGCTTCCTCCAATGCCGCTTGCGTCTCGTTCAAGTCTTGTTCCAGTGCCTGTTTTGCCTTCACCGCCACAGCTCTGGCGCACTCAGCATCCTCCAATTGATTCTTGAGTTGACGCAGAGCCGCCTTACCAGTCGAATCACCCTTCGAACGTTCCAACATTGTTTGGGCATCTCGTAAAAGCGCTTTCGTTCGTTTCAAGTCTCTCTTCAATCTGTCCAAAGGAAAGAAAAAATCAAAATCTCAATTCAATAAAAATAATCAACAAAATTTTACTGAAAAATTATTAATTAAAATTATTAATTAAAATTATTCATAAAAATTATTAATTAAAATTCCGTACCTCTGTGTCATTTCAGCTTCAGCAGCTCGATCAGTTCGATCTTGCTCCTCGAAGGAAACTAATCTTCGTTCTAGATCATGCTTCTCTCGTAATAATATTGTTCGTTCCTCGTGTTCATTTTCGAGTTGTGCTTCCAGTGATTTCACCTTTTTATGAGCATTACCCCTCACATCTTCGAGTTCCTCGTCCCTTTGTTGCATTTCCTTGCGCATTTCTTTACGCTGTTGCTCTATACTCATCTCGAGTCTCAATTTTGCCTGCTCTAACAATTGTACCTGTCCTGCCAAATCGTCCAATTCTTCCTCTTGATCCTTACACTTCTTCTCTAATTCGTGCTTCGCTTTCTTTAATTGTGCCACTTCTTCTTCGGTTTTTCCACCAAATGTCAATTCTTCCAGTTCTTGCGTCAAAGTATGAAGTCTCTCTTCCTTTAATTCAATTTCTAAACGAGCGTCCTTTAAGGAAAAAAATTGTTTTAATAGAAGTTTTTTTCATAAATATAAAATTTTTCTCTAAATATAAATTTTAGAGAAATATGAAATTTAGAGAATTAAATAAAAAAAACTTACGCTTAAATTTTGTTCAACGGTAAATTTCTCGGCGATTGCAATCTCCTTTTCCCTCGCGAGCCTCTCTCTCTGTGCCTTCTCTTGTCTGAGATCATCCATCAAATTTTGCGTCTCCGAATCGAATCTAAATGAGAAAATTTTGACAGTGTTAGAGTCGCTGATTTCCCAGAAGTAGAGACCCTCCGAGTTAGTATCAACTTGTGTACAATATTTAATTTATTTCGTGTTTGGCTCAGACCCATAGGTTGCCGATCTGGCGTCATGCCAAACACTTGTTGAAGCTTAATGCAATGAGAATAGTAACCGGCAATGTCGACAATTCCAAAGGCAAAGGGGTTCAAATTCATTACAGAGATGATAAAAAAAAATTTTTTCAATCGAAAATAAAAGGGTAAAAACTTGTAAATAAAAAAATTAATAAAACTTGTAAATTATAATTTAGAAATTTTCCATTTGGGTGAAATTTTTATCAGTATTTTTGTTTTTTCTCTGAAATAAATTCAGATCTTACTTGCGCTGTTTCTTCTCGAGTAAATTATTCCTCGCTGTTTGTTCCTCAAGAAGAAGACGAAGATCGTGCATTTCTCCATTTAATTTTTGAACTCGACGTTTCCACTGACCGACAACTTGACGCTGCTCCTCTACTTCCTCGTAGGCATCAGCCAACTGCAATAGTGAAACAACCAACTCTTTTAACTGATCTCAATTAACCGCACCCGTAAAGAGAGTAAATAACACACCGTTATTCTCGTAACAAGTATACATCAAATAAACGTCCCACTCTCCAAATTAGAAAATTAATCATTCACTGAGTCAGAATCTTCCTTTAGTTCAACTTTAATTTTACTTTTACCATTTTTGCTAATGACTAATCGTTGAATTTAGTGAAAATTAATTCATACCTTTTTCTCCAATTGCTTCTTAAGTCCGACTAATTGCTCAAGATCATCTTCGTGCTGTTGTGCCATTTTTCTTTTGAAAAATTCCAATTCCCGCATTGCGTGCTCATATCTTTGCTTGTAGACACCACCATCCTCGCCATCTTCACCATCGGATGCAATCCCATTCAAATCGGCTGCTCTCGCGTACAATAATTCCATTTCCAATCGTTCCGTTGCTTGTTGAAGATTTTTATTCGCCTCCGTGACATCCTGAAGTTCTCGTTCCAAACGAAGACGTTCCGATGTCTCGGCGTCAATTCGCTCAGCGGCCAACGTTGATGTTGAATGCTCCTCAGCAAAATCTGCCGTCATCTCACTCAACTGTAACAGAGAAAGAATTATTTTATTCGTCACGAATTTGATTCGTTTCGTGAAACTGAAAATATTGATTCGGAAATTGTTTCAGAAAATATTGATTCAGAAAAAATTGATTCAAAAAATACTGTTTCAGAAAAAATTGATTCAGAAAATACTGTTTCAGAAATTATTGATTCGGAAAATGTTGATTCGGAAAATATTGATTCAGAAAATCTGACCTCTCCATCATACATGGAAAGTGTATCCTCGGAAAATCTCGAAACAGATCTAGAACGACTCGCTCCATTACTATTTGATCTACTGAAATATTGAAATCCCTTGATCATAATATTCGTCGCACTGCGACTCTTCAATAGATCCTTATTTTGATAATCAATCATTTCATTTGATTCATTCCTGTGACCAATTCTCTTCCATTCATCCATAATGTGATCGGTTCGCTGGAGAAATTGCGATATTCTCGAACTAAGATGATTCGATGCCGTTTCAGCTTCAAGATGTGATGCTGTTGGTTTGAATGATTGTCGAATTTTTTGCTTATCAATTCCCAATACAAAATTAAGACTCGCATCAAAAACAACTGGCGCCTGTTCCCTCGACAACATTTCAACGCTATCAAAACCATGACTCGAAGATTCCTGTGGATAAATTCTTCGCGGTATTGGCGACTTAATGAAACTTGGCGTTTGGCGTAATAATGATGATGAATATGATTTTGGTGAATTTGTCAGAGACGAATTTGAACCATAGAAACTTCTTGTACTACCAGTACTGAAACTTCGACAACAACTTGTCAAACTAGGTGAGGGACTCCTGCTGTGAATTCTCGTCGAGGAGTTTGGTCTAATAACTGCTATCTTGCTGAGGGGTTTCGTTTGAAAGTGACTGGGTGGAAGAGGAGGTCGTCGAATGAGATTTCCGCTCAAGGCACTTTCCAAGTGTTGAACGCCGCCAAGTTTCGATGTGGTGGTGGTGATGATGATTGGTTTCTCATTATTGTCATCGATTGGCGTTCTTGATTCACTCGAAGTCGAGGAACCCGACAATCCACTCATCAAACTTGTTGTCGTCAGTGGCATATCGCTTAAACAGGTAGTTTTTTCTCAAAAAATAAATAAATAAATAATTTCACATTTCAATTCTCTCAGCACTGGATTTTTATTTAAAAAAAAAACGATCAATTTTTCGAAAAAGACTGTTTTTTTTTAATGAAATTTAGACGATTCGTGATTGACTTGACATTCTCGATTGGGAAGCGTTAACGAAAGTTCATCATGACTTGTTTAATGGTTGCATAATCGATGACAACCAGATTGAGGAAAAGTCAAGATACGACTGCCTCGTTGGCCACCCGGTTTGTCCTAAGGTGTGACGCTCACAGAGGAGGTGGTCACCTCCGAGTTATTCTGAGAAGAAGCGATCACACTTTGGACATAGGCCAAATCCTCTTTTCCAATGGGAAAAAAGAAAAAAAAATCGTCAAAAGGAAGGAGGGCACTGTCAACAAATTTTCGATTGGAAAAAATTCAATTGTTTTTTTTCCATTGGTAATAAATTTTTCTCAAATAATTTGTTTTTTTCAAATAATTTTTTTCGATTCAAATGATTTATTTGAATCAAATAACATTAAATTGACACAGTCATTATAAAATTTTACTTGATATTTTCACTGTTATTTGATTTAAATACAGAAATTATTATTTCACTTAGGAGTTTATTTATTTATTTATTTTATCAAACAATTTTTTGGTCCAAGTAGAATATTTATTTGATAATAAAAAAGTAATTTGCGGTTATTTGAATCAAATAGATTTTTTTTAGTAGAATCAGTACTAAAAATAATAAATTTTTCCAACTATTTTTGATTTATCACTGTGGAGTAGTTTTTTTGTGAAATAATATCGAATTTTCGGAATTAAATGTAAAATTGTATTTTTTTTTTTTTTTGAAAATTTCAAGATCATGACCATCTGAATTTTGCTCTTTAATAGGAAAAGTTGGCAGAGGCGTATTTCTCCTGTTGCTACTAGATAATAATCATGTAATGCGATCCCCAGACTCTCACACGATCTGCAATAAAAGTCATTCGCGAACGTGGTTATTTTATTATCTCTCTTGAATCTCCCTTTCGTTAATTACGTTGTCGTCCCAGGGAATTACTTATCAGTCTCTCTTTACTCTCAATAATCTCCTCTACTTTCCCACGAAATACCATTAAATATCTTCTCCTCCTACTCTTCAATTTTTATTCCGGAGTCATTTTCTTTTTTGCAAAATAATTATTCACCCTTTGATTTCAATTTTGAATGTAGGAAAAAATTTTCTCATTTTCCTTATTCCTAACTTTTCCAAATAGAATTTAGGAGGAAAATTTTGAATATATTAAATATTGAATATTATTAATTATTTAATATATATTATTTTGAGCCTCTAAATATATTAATTATTGAATATTTTTGAGTATAAATATATTAATTATTGAATATTTTTGAGTATAAATATATTAATTGTTGAATATTTTTGAGTATAAATATATTAAGTATACTTAAAATTATACTTTGTCAATTTTTTCTAAAGGGAACGATACAAATCGAGCCTTTATGGATACATCTTCTTCTTTCAATGCAAGCGGGACTTTAAATCAAAGACTTAGAAAGCTTCTAATCCGAAAATCTTGAAATCGTGGAATGTTTCACCTTCACATTTCGAATTGAAATCAAGACAGTTGGATCTTGGAATTCAAATTCCTGTACGACCTTCCCGAAAGGATCTCTTCCGCATTTATCGGAGAGATTCACTTTGAGGTCAACGCGAGGCACGAAGGGCATTGAGAAAATCGTGCGAGCAAATTTCTCCATCGATCTGGGTCACTGGCACTTTTGTCTAGCGGCACTTTTCAAGTGCATCGGCTCTTTTAATGTCCCCTCTCCCCCCCCCCCTAATAATATTATATAAAACAGGGAATATTTTTTTGACTAAATATTTATCATTCGACATTGTTTGCGAATTGTTCTCATTTCTAAAATTTACTAAAACAAACGATGGACAAATTTTTTAGAAAATTTTTCATAAATACTTTTCAGACCTTTTTAGGAAATAAATTAAAAAAGTAAAATAAAAAGCTTACAAAATTTATGTATATATTCGGCAAAATTATTCTTATGTGAAAATGTGAAAGAAGAAGTAATAAAAAACTAGAAGAGAAAATAAAGACAGCGAAAAAAAAGAGAAGATAGTAAAAAATAAAAAGAGGGGAAAAATGCAATGCCTAATGATGATGTAAATATGACTCAGCATGGATGATCAAAAAGCTTCAAGGGCTTTTATCTGTGAAAGTTAGGTAAACGATCGAAGTTAATAGCAATATCGTTTGCCTATAGTGGCTTCTTTGAGTTTTAGAAAAGTATTAGTTGATCGTCAGTGTTAGTCTGACAAGATCGTAAAACCTGTGGAAAAATCTTTTGCCTGTTTCTTAATGAATAACCGGCGTCGTTTTGTTGGATACGAAACTAGCCAAATGAGATTTAACGATGCTCCTCGAAAGTATCATGAAAATGTTTCCAAGCACTTTTGTGCCACAGGAGCAAATTATACATGCGTAACAATGTTGTAATTACCAAGTCAGATGAAAATGATTAACGACAGTACCGACAAAGCTTTTAAATTTGTCAAGACATTTTTCCATTTTTCCTATTTTTCTTTTTTTTCTAATTTTATCTATTTACACACGGAGAAAAATGAAAATTCAGATTTCGGACTGAGTATAAAATAATTTGAATAATTTCTATTACCGTAGGAAGAAATGATAAATTTTAGGTTTCTATCCCAAAAAGTTTAGTAATGATTATCAATTAAGATCATTTCTAAATATTTTAGTAAACGCTAATATTCTCCTTTGCTTGAGTACTTTCAGATTCCGTGATTTGTTTTAATTAGTAAAGGAATTATTATTAAACACATATTATGATGGTGTTCTATTGTACAATGTAATCTCACTTGAATTTAGTATTACCAGTCGCATTAATTGTGTACATTTCAATATCATTGAAAATATAATTAATTCAAGGTTGCAAGGAATTGAGTATAATTATTATATTTACATTTATTTTAATTCAGCTGATCACTTGTTACAAACTGTGTATCAACGTTCACTTAAAATGGATTGCTTAGTGCAAGAGTAATCAGATTCATTCCCAAACAGTTTAGGGTTGAGTTGAATACACAGAGAATTAGAAACGCGCCTGCGCCGGCGTTTTCACCAGTTTTCACAGTTCCTGTGTTTTTGACTGTAACATCGCGTCGTGTCGTTTTAATTTTAATAATATCTTGAATATTTGTGAGTGCTGGTTTGATTACTAAAATGGACGATTATAGAAATGATTATTATTTTATTATTTTATTAGAAAGTACTTATAAAGTATTAGCTGTTACAAAAGTCTTAAATCATTGTTATTATTCTCGACATTTTCAAGCGTTTGAAATAAAAAGTTATAGTGATACAACTTGCACTGTTCTGACTTGGCAGAAAATATTAGCAAGTATTGTTTCACATAAAACTAGGTTAAATGATGGGAGAGAATATATTTTTAAAAAATGGATTTAAATATTTAAATAGTTCTTTTCCTAAAAAGTTATTTTTTTCGTTCAATTGTACGACGAAAACTTTATAAATAATAATTTATAAATGTTCATTTAAAAATAAATAATTGAAACCTGAGATAATTTTCATTTTTTAAACAACTAAATATATATATTTAAAAATAAATGTATTATACTACAAATTTAACAATTATTAATTTATTGTAATATTCAATAAACTGAATGTAAAGTTTAGAATGAAATAATATTTAAAAATATATAGAATAATTTGAATTTTAAAAATCTTTACATTGGGATTTTTATTTATTCTTATAGATATTTAAATACGAAATCTTTCTTTAAACATTTAAAAACAAATCCTTTAATTAAAATGGCAAAGGATTCGAATTTAATTTTCAAAGAGATTCGATGTTTAAATATCTGAATAAGGATAATAAAAATCCCAATGAGAAGTTTCTTAAAATCCAAAATATTCTAATATTTTTAATTATTTCATTTTTAGATTTTATATTTAGTTTAAAATTAAATATTACAATAAAAGTAAATATATTTTTTATAGAGTCATAAATCAATAATAATGATAAATGGATAGTTTACTAATAATTGCAACAAATCTGAATGTTTTGACTAATAAAAGTAATAATATAGATTACTAAAAGATTCTATATATTCCATTAAATTTTAATTGAAACGATCCACACCGCTCTGCTTACATTATAGTCAGTATGGGACTCAGCACTAGATTTGTTTTGGACTCCGCCCAGGAGCGCCTATCAATATGTTCAGTCCGCTTTGTTCCGTCTATAAGGGTGCATATGAACGAAAACATGTTAAGGCTATTAACGTGCTTTAAACCTTTTACCACTCATTTCTTATTTTTTCATCCTGGAGCCGCAAAGGTAGACTAGTTTGGGAATGAGATCTGAATTACTAGTACTGAGATCCAAAATTTTCAATCGAATTTCTCTGCGTGATTGAAAGAACAATGACACACTGAAAAAAAAATTTATTTGATACAAATAACCAATT
>JUFY01013298.1:3465-15286 GCA_001855655.1 Leptopilina clavipes
AAGTGACAGGAAGACGGACAGTTCGATATTGTTATTTGTACTTTGGGAAGTAGTTTCAATGACGAATAATATTGTATACGAATATGAAAGGCATATAGTGGAGATCTTTCTCCAGTCTCCTTGGAGAATTGTTTTTTTTCCCTAGTAAAGGAAAAATCAAATATGTAAAATCGAGTTTTGTTTTGAGAAGAATTTTTTTCAGATTTAAAAAAAGTGTTTTGTGGTTAAATACTGGGCTATGACAGTAATTCTATATTTTGTTCTTTTGTTAAAAGAGGAATGTAACCAGACATTGCTGGCAAAATATCCTTCTAAATAAATCCACCATTGCATTAATAAGACAAAAATGCATAATGACATAAAGTTGATTTTAATAATAGAGTCCTTAAGAATGTTAATCTTGGGGAAATTTGTCGCCGTACAAGATTCGCGTGCCAGTTGTCATTTAGCAAGAACACGTTTAGCGTTTCTGTATGCAAATCCGAGATGGGTATTACGAGATCGAGGGTGCCTTGGGAGCCCTTGATGAGTGCACTCAGCCTTTGGCTCTCCGCGTCCTAAATCCAGATGTGACATTATGGATTGCACGCATGTATGAACATCAACAACACACGTGACTGCCAATAATGCAAAATACATTTTGTTTACCATCGCAACGACATGTAGCTCACTTAAACACTGCTGTAATTATTTTCTCAAATTACATATAAGTATATTCAAAATTGTTTCCAATTCCAAAAAATTGTTATCATATTAAGACCTACTAAAAATATAAATATCACTAGCAGATGTGATCCCTTCAGAGAGCATTCAAGAAACCTAAAGGTATTTTTGCAGTTTAGAAAAGACATTTTCAAAAAAACAAAAGGAAGGAATTTCGATAATGTTTCCTCCTGACAAATAAATATAGAAAATAAGGAGCAAAATTTTTGTGTGGTTTGAAAAAAAAATTTTAAGCAAAGCTTTAAAATTCCTACTTGAGGATTTTTAACTAAGCTGCTTCAATACCGATATATATCCTTCTAACGAGCAATGATGGTGGTACCCTTACGTTCACCACTTGAAAAAACTTTTCTCAACTCCTCCTGCAATAAAATATTTCGTGGGCATATTTTTTCCAAAACGATTTTCAAGGTAATGGTCCATGTTCGTCCGTTAATCTGGACTTTTTTTTCTCCTATTTCGCAAAAGCGAGCAATTCCCCCCTATTGAATGTGGATGAAGTTCGCCTCTCGAGTGTTCAGCTTTTCCAAGCGACTTGAAAAAAACTTTTCACGATAAATTTTCGTTTTCTCTTCCGACAAAAACGGTACAATGCGTCTGCACATTGAACGACAGTGCAATTTAGATGTGGACGTAAAAGGGAGATTTATATAAATATATATGAGAGTTGTTGTCCTAAAGGTCTTGAAGGAAGAATCAAAAACTTAGGATTTTCCATTGGAAGACGGTTATTACAAACTTTTTTTTTAAAGATTGTATTTGCAATGAGTGTTGTTGTAGCTTCGCTCTCGGCGCTCTTCAATGGCTCTATATACCCACTCGACTTCATATTTTCTATTTCCTCAAGATAACCAGCGTATATACCTAAAGAAGCAAAACTGTGACGGTCGATATCCAATATCTGTTTGCTAATATTTCACATACGGCTGCCACACACAAGCCCTCTTCCTTTACCTTCCAATCTTACCCCATCTGGATGGCATAGAGCGTTTCGCGCCCTCTCGCCTTTCAACAACAAAAAGATGAAATATTTCTCTTCTATTCCAATTCCGCGAAGATGAGTCCGATAACAGAGGCCGACCGAAAAATAACTTTTTTAGTTGTAACAAAATCCCATCAATTCTTCAAGATTCTCTCTATCTCTTTCTCTCTGTTCTATTAAATTTGAGAAATAATTACAATCACAATAATTGATATAGTCCTCTGACAAACCGAGAAGTGATCGACCGCAGGTACATGTGTTAATAAATTAACTCTCAAGGCACGCACCAGAAAGAGAGACGCTACTCGACAGATCGGCCATGTTTAATTCTCATTATCGTTTCAGTGCTTGCACGAGATTGACGTCGTCATCGCAATTCATTAAATTATTTCATGTTTTCTGGAATATAAAAATTACCAACCATATGATAATTGGTTACATAAATTCAATCTGTCAAATAATAAAAACAAACAAAATGAAGAAAATTCAAATTTCGAAAATGAAAACACACGATAAATAACTATAATAATAATCATGGTATTGGTTACATAACCTCAATCTGTCAAATAATAAAATAGAATAATTTTTTTTAATATTTATAGTCGTGTAACATTCAAGATTTCCAATTTTTTATACTACAGTAAATTTTATACTTTAAAGCAAAATTTGAAAATAAGATGAATACTTTTTTTTAATTCAACTCTTGAAAGAATGAAATTGAAAATAAATATTAAATACAATTATTTTTCAAAGAAACGCATAGGGGGAAATAATTGACAAAAGATAAAAATATATAAATAATTAACTAACTTCACTTCTAAAATTCTAAATGATGATTTGTTTATCACTTACAAAATAAAAGGTTAGTTTGAAATCAATTCTAAATGTTTCTTTTTTCTTTGAACCAACTTAAAATATTGTCGAATTATTTTTTATTTTATGAAATTAAATTTGAGTTGCCTACATTAATAGCAAATATTTAGTAATAAAATAATATCATTAATTAAATTCAGTTCCGGTAAAAAGCATAAAAGAGGAATAATTTTTTTTAACCTGGAAATTTTTTTAAAATATGTTATATTTATTTTTTCAACGTGATTTTAATAATTAATTTTGTATTTTTTTAGATGAATGACTATCATGTTCATAATAAACCGCAGTCACAATCCAATGTGAAACATTTTGATCAATCAGAAATAAAATTCCTGAATCATTCAATGCATACAATGTCGGTACGTAAAAATTGATGTTTACAATATTTTAATTAAAATCCATTTTTTCTTGTTTCTCTTTTTTTTCATTAAAATGTACTAAATGAAAAAAATTTGTAATTTAATTTTTCAATTTAAATAAAATTTAATCGTTAATTTTTTTTTACAATCAAAAAGAATAGAAAAAAAATTGTTTGATAGAAAAATTATATATATATAATATAATATATATAATTTATTACTATTTCAGATGTTTTTTCATGGCGGTTATTGTGAGACGATTTTATTTAATTATTGGCAAATTTCAACCATCGATGGCCTTATAATATCCATTGTAGGAGTTATTATAATGGCAGCTTTCTACGAGGGTCTTAAATATTATAGAGAGTACATATTTATGAGAACTTGCAATGGACCCAATTGCAGAGGAATGTCCCGGGGGAACACTATGATATCTGATAATAATCAAATCGTAAGGTATAAATTTCATATTATTGAATTAAAAATTATCTAATAAATTACTATTTACATATACACATTATTTATATATATATGTATATAATATAATTAAAATAATGTTATATAATTTAATACAATATTTAATGCAATATAATTTAATATAATATAATTATAGTAATAAAAGATAATATAATATAATATATACAATAGAATATAAATTATATATTTATATAATTATTTAATTGTTTGAAATTTATTTTTCATAGATTAACAATGCTGTCTTGGATGCATATGTATCAAACATCTCTACACATTGTACAAATTTCCCTCTCCTATTTACTGATGCTGATTTTTATGACCTACAACATTTGGCTGTGTCTTGCTGTTATTTTTGGAATATCCATTGGTTTTTTTCTATTCGGATGGAAAAAGTCCGTTATAGTTGATATTACCGAACACTGTCACTAAACAACATTTTTTTCTTAAAATAAAAACACATCAATTTTTTTTCATTATAAAGAATTCTGTATTCATTATTATTAATAGCATTTTCCATATTTTTATCTCTAGAATTTGTATAATTTAATATTTTTGAGTAAGGAAATTCAATATTAATTAACCTCTATTATGAATAATTTTCATTTTACATACAAAATAATTTATTACATTTTTATTATAATATTCTGTTAGTATATATTTTTTTTGAAAAATAATAAAAACGGTAAAAATAAAATTTAGAAATGCGTTTTTATTTTTCATAATAATTATTATAATAATAATTATTATTATAATAATTATTATAACTATAATTATTATTATAATAATTATTATAATAATAATTATTATTATTATTAACTATAATAATAATACCTAAACTATCAGATTAATGTTCGATAGATGCTTATAAATTAATACAAGGCGATTACAATGGTAGGTTGGTTATTTTATGAAGAGAAATATACCATTACCGACGCATGTTCAAATAGTGTAATGAGGATTTTGTACTTATAATATTTTTAGAGTATGAATTGGAGAGGATGTTTTCGAATATTCCTCATTCGTCAGCTAAAATTCAAATATCTACCATGTAAATCATGGATACATATACATATATAGAACGAAGTACGGAGTTTTGATTCACCAACACATAAAGGTACGTATGCATATATACAAAACAAACAAAATTAGTAATTTTTATTTTTTAATTCCATTTCCTTGAATATTTCCATCTTGCACTGTTGTCACAATAAAGGAAAACATTGAATACATATTTTAAATTTATTTCCAGGTTAGGTTTTGTTCGTGTTTCATTAGTGATTTTGTTGTATAAATTTTTTAATTTCCTGTATATATTTAAATCATAATTATCTTGTAGAAACCTAACCTAAAAGTAAATGCCAAAGCAGAAGAGAAACGTAATCGCAAACGGGTTGAATGAGTCAGAGAAGGATAGAAAGATTGTTTATCTTTCTCTAACTGATTCTTAGGTTTAAGTTTATGATTGCGATTTCAATTACGTTTTTTATTCTGCTTTGGCCTTAACGACACCTTTGTGAAATGGATTCAATTTTTATTTATTGGATTACATAATAAATAATATGAAGTTCATCAGGTTTGACAAAAATATAATGAAGGATAAAGTGTATATATGGAGATCTGATATGGAAACAGGTGTATAATTAAAGGGCTAAAGGGAGGATATGTTTAAAGAAATAAGGTAGCGAGATACGACTAACGGAGACAAACAGTGTGTTTGCCCCTTCATTACCCCCGAGTAAATACCAACGGGTTTTAATTACAGTCTCCGCCGCACGACTATATCTCTTCTTGCTTGTTATTTACTTGTATCCCTGCGTAAGCTATCTAACTTTCTTATACTGTTGGTTAAATAGAGGTCGCTCTTGGGAGGGTCGAGACTCACCTGCGGAAAGATTATTTCCCAACCGCATATATATATATACACTCTGTACCTCGTAAAGTGTTATTTATTCAGCAAAACAAAAATACCTTTCTTCATTCACAGTGACACTGCAAACAATAAGTATTTAATAATAATTTTTTCAAATATTTAAAACAATAACTCCCCAAGTTTTATAAAGGCGCTTGCACACTTCCAAATTTTTGGGCGAGCGATCGGCTGGATTGAATTTTCATGGTCGTGTCACTTAATTTGATTGGTTGTACTAAAGATTCCATTTTCACAGTTTCACTTTTTAGAAACTGTGAAAATGGAATCTTAAGTGACACGACCATGAAAATTCAATCCAGCCGATCGCTCGCCCAAAAATTTGGAAGTATGCAAGCGCCTTTATTTTAATTTCTACACTTCTTCCGTGCCTCAAAGTTTAAATTAAGTAAAATATCAAACAGATATATTATTTAAAAATTAACCCAATACTTTTGTTTAGGGCTCATTTTTTGCACAATTTTAATAGATTTGAATGCATTAAAGACAAAAAATTTGAATTTTTATATTTTAGAAAATAAACGATTTTTTGTAATGATGAAAAAGGTGTAGGGGTCGGACAATTCGCGTAGGTGGTGTACTTAAAAAAGAATAAAGGCGCTTGCACACTTCCAAATTTTTGGGCGAGCGCTTGGACGGAGACGAATTTTCACGACCTTGAAATTCACGTCAGTAATTGTTATTGGCTCTACAAAAAGTCCATTTTCACGCAGCTTTTTGTAGAGCCAATAAAATTTAGTGACGTGAATTTCAAGGTCGTGAAAATTCGTCTCCGTCCAAGCGCTCGTCCAAAAATTTGAAAGTGTGCAAGCGCCTTTAAGCTATTTTGACTAATAATAATAAAAAATATATAATTATAGTTGTTGCTGATTGTATCATTGGTTGAATGTACGTTTGACATCGAAATGATTGATAATCCAAGTCATGTAGATATATATCTGTTTATGAAATTTGAATTATCTATTAAATGACTTGATAGTTTATAAATAAAAAGTACGTTTTTAAAATTGTTAAATGTATATTTTAGTAAAATGTGACAGCCATACATTTTGCTAGAAGTTTGATATTTCTATATATAGTGAGTTAATAAGTGAAGCGGAGAGTGCAATATACGAGTGCAATACAAGGCCAGGTAGTCCACATATAATAACTTTATAATTTTTTAATATAAGAATTAACATGCAATACAATCTTTAACTTACCCGACAATGGATCGCCTGGCTATTAAATTTGTAAACGGACAAGTACCGTTGTTCTTCAAATCAGAACAATCGGACATAATACATAAAATCTTCAGAATTGAAAATAAACATAACCTAAAAGTTTTTGTCTCTCAAATCCCTTTTCTCGTGGAACGTTACATATTGGGCCTTTTCAGCACTTACTGACAGTATACTGGCAGTAAAATATGATTGGCTCATCTAACAGAATTTTTACAAATGTAAAATTTTTACAAATACAAATAAATAAGGCAAATGAATATTTCAAACAGGAGATAATTTAGTTAAATAGAAATTTTTATTGAAACAGTATGGTTTCAAAATAAGAAAAAGATTTTTTTTAATTTTAAGCTGTCAACCGGGGTAATTATACCCACCATAACCTCAACATAACCTCAAAAAAGTAACTTTCATCAATATTTACATGTTTTTCAAGTTCATTTTTAAACCTTTTCTTTTAAAATATCTTAAGAACCTTATTAGGAATTTAATTGGGTTGTTATTTACTTAACCTAAAAAATGTTAATCGAACTTTTTTTAGAAAATATCGATTTCAGTAAAATTTCAGTGTTTCACTTTCGAATTTGTTGAATAATTACTACAAATAAATTTTTGTAGCTCTTTCTTTTTTTTATTGGACTCACTAGATTATCTGCAGAAAAGATATTTCATATAACGAATTCAAATCTGCATGAGGTTAAGACTTGGAGATATAATTTTTTTGGTATATTCTTTACTGCATTAAAAAATAGCGGCTTATAAATTAAAATTGTGGTTGTAAATTTATATTTAAAGTTTAAAATTACTTAAGATATGTAAATACTTTGTTCTGATGAACACTCTAATATATATATAGGGAAGAAATACAAAAATATCAAAATGTAAAAATTTAAAGCTATTAAATCAAGTTACGGAAATGTTGGATTAGAATTCAGAATGAAAACTTAAAAATATCTGCTGTCATTAAACATAAAAATTCAATGCTCGTATGAAGTAGTTTTCTTTAACATCTGAGCTGTGCAATGAATTTTTATGAACTGAACCTTATGGTTCAATAATGCTATTCTATTAATATTTCGAATTTCCGTTACAAATTTTATTTTTTTTTTTATATTAAAACAATATTATTATTGAAAAATTGGCTTACTGATATTTATCTAAACCGTCAATCTTTTTGTTTATTGATTTTTAAACAAGTACTAAAAAACAGTTGGAATATTAGTGATTTTTTCCTGTAGAATCGAGTGACTTAATAAAAAATAATACTAACGCAAAATTATTAAATTTTACAAAATATTTAAACTTTTCGGTGGTTTGTATATGCTAATTAAAATTTTACATTTTGTTGTAGATCAATTTTTTTTATATATGTTTACACTCTAAACCTTCGATATACTAAAAAATTATGTCTTTAAGTTTAGAAAAAAATTCGAACCAGCTTTGAAATTTTGATTCAGATTCATACCTCAATTTTTTAAAAATTGACTTATCCGGTCACAGTCAGACAAAACTTTTTTTGTGGGATTGTGTCATTTTTTTTTCAGCCTTTCAGCGTTTTTCAGAAACGTTTCTCATTTAACGCCCCTGAAAATTTGAAAAAATTGAATTTTGTTTACATTTCCAACTTGAGGAATATTCATGCGCCCAAAATAAACATTATTGTATAATGTTATAAAAATCATTTTTAAAAAATCACAAAGTGCTGATTCTTTCCCTCAAATAAAAAAATATTTGCTGAAAGATACATTTAGTGTGCTTTGTAACTTAATTGCTGTAAAATATGCAGAAAAATTGCATTTCAATTGAAAAAAGTTTTTTGGACATTTTTTAATAAGGTAAATATTATTATTAATTAATTTAAATACTTTTTGAGAAATATGTTACAGAAAAGAACTTTGTACCTTTGTAATTTAATGGTTATTTAAATTTATTTATACAATTTGACAATAGTTATTTAAATAAATTTTTCATTTACATACAAAACCTTGTTTTCCTTCATTTAATAACCTGTGATATTTTGTATATTATGAAAATAGCAAACACTGACACTAGCGAAGAATAATTAAATTTAAATTACGAAAATATGTAAACAAACCCGCACGACGAGCATAACTGAACCACGGAGTAGAGTATAGAGTTGAAACTCATAAGTTTCAAAAACTACCGCAAGGATCCGCTAGTGAAACGTATTCTAATTCTGTTATTGGTTCAAGAAAGTCACTTTTCTTTACAGAGATTCAACTCCAAACTGAACACTATAAAACAGGGTTGACACAAAAATTTGATTTTGTTTTTTCCTGATTTCCAGACAGAATTTTCACTTTTTCTCTGATTCATAATTCATTCAGGAGACTATACCTATGTGAAATGTTTTTAGTGACAGTATTTTTTTAAATGTTAAATGTTAAGTTTGGAAACTTAACCTCACTATCGTGTCAGGTTATACCACTATATAAACATACACTTTTCTACAATAAAGTGAAGGAACATTTTATTATATAAATTGTGAAAAAATAAGTCATGTTAAATTATAATTTCATTAAAGCAGTGTTATGAAAATAAAAAAAAACCTAAAATGTACAGTTATCACCAAAATCTGTTTTTTATAATATTGTCAAGTCAATTTAGGGAAATAGAAATTTCTACTGGATGTTTGACTTCTCTTATTCTTTTGAATTCATGTTTCAGAATATTGTTTGGTTAATTGAGAGGAATAGATATTGCTATTAATTTGTTTTTTTGTTCTATTCCTGTTAATCGTCGTTTGAAATTTATGTCATGTCAATTCAAAAGAATAGATTTTTTCATTATTTCCTTCTTCACGGGGAAATTGGATCGTTTTGGAAATTCACCCATTTAGAAGAATTAAACTTCTGAATTCTTTTTAATTCCTCGTTTCTTACCGGGTGCCCTACACACTAATTCTACAACACAACTGATGAGACGCTGCGTTGCCGGACCTTTTACTATACCAAATAACTCAATTAAAAAAGAAATGGTCTATGTTTTGACTACTGCTGTCTAACGATAGAACTTTCTTAAAAACTTACCTATACCTATATTTATAAGTTTGTTCAAACTGCGGAAAACTTTGCGGAGATTCTCTTAAATCCTTAAAAAAACTATACTCAGTTTCTCATACTTCTTCCTTATTTGCAAATTTTTTACGAATTAACGTTAAGAAGTTATTGGCTTCAAAAAAATTAAAGTCTTGGAAAAACTTTTTATTCTGATCTAAGTTATAATATGTAAATTAAATGTTATTTTTTCAAAGCATTTAATTCTACTGTTAATAATTTGCTAGCGCGTTATAGAGCATATTTCATCAAACTTATTTTTCATTCAATAAATAACAATAATAGTTAATATTATGGTACACACCCATTCGCCCGAAAGTACCCGCCCGAATCTATTGACCAGAATAAATAAACGCCCGAATAATTTATTATAGTATTGTTAACAAAAATGTAATTATAGATTTAAAATTCACTACTGTTAAATTTTATTTTGTTCTACATTTTTTAATACTTTAAATTATGTATGGATAAGTTATATGTACATGTATGTTTTCAATTATTTTTGTTGTTTTAACTTATTATTATTCGATCAAAAGAAAAAAAAGATAAAACATAAATTAGTTACAATTTTCTTTTCTTATTCTATCACTCGGTATCAATTTAATTTATAATAAGAAAATATTAACTATTTCAATTCACGAGTTTAGTAAAAAATGCAGTATCGATAAAAACAATTTCCCTAAATTACAAATATGTGATGCTCCGCGACAAAAGGTACCTTAGCTTCTAAAAATTTTAAGTTATGTTAAGTGATAGTTTTACCTTAATAAATAGTTCCTTTTTAATTGGGTAAAATCAAAAATAGTTTTAATTGCATAGTTTGGATGTAATAAATATTTTAACATCAATAATTTTTATTAAAAGTTGATCCTCTTTGTGTATTTTTACTCCAGAATTCAAAAACATAACCTAAAATTTTTTGGAGCTATGGTGTCTTTTGTCGCGGAGCGTCACATATTAATAATAAAAACATAAAATAAAGTTACAGTTAAAATAATAGTGCAAATGATGAAAACAGTATGACAAAAGTTGCGAGGAAAAATAATGTCTCTTCAAATAATAAGTAAGAGAAATTGGTTGTCTTTTTAAGAAAATAAATATATTGATTAAAGTTGTGGAGGTTAATATTGAGTGATGAAATTGTTGGATAGTCAAGAATTTTTATTTTTTATTAGTATATTTTTTATAAATTAATATCTTTCATTTCAGACATCAATCGATTATTTAAATTGGGTTCTCTGTCCTGTGAAGAAAAATCATCTTATTTAAAGGCATGTTTCAGTTCATTCTTATGAAGTGAATTGCGTTATCTTTGGAATATTATTGTATTCAGTTATACGTTTGCTAATCATTCTAACCAATTTTGTAATCACATTTTTAAACAGTATTGGATTGGTCTAGTTCACTGGTTCTGCCTTTAACTCTTTTAATCCATTTGGAATAATTATTTTTATTTACTATGGTAATTTTTTTAATATATTCTTTAAATATATATTTAAATTGTTGTTTTTTCAGAGAGGTTTTTAATGGATAAAGATCGAGTAAGACTTCATCGACAATATTCTGTTTGTTCTCACAAATAATTCTTCTTTAAAAGTCAAAACCTATGATTTTCTTCTTTACAAAATTATTGCAAATAACAATACTGATGGTAAATGACAACTTTTAGTCAAGAAAACTGATTGTTTATTAGTTTTGCATGCTAAATTGTTGAAACAGAAAAATCTTAGTGTAATAAAAAGATTATAACCCTTTTTAGAATTCAAAAGGTTCACCCGAAAAGAGCACCCGTGAGCCGGCTTATATGGATGACCGAAGCGACGCTTTTCCCAATGGCACGTGTCCCGACGCTTCGAGAATATTAAATTTTCGACCGTCGCATAAATTAAAATACAGCAGTTTCTACTCTGACTGAGTATGAATTTCACAAACGCAAAGATACTTTTCCTTTAATGGCTCCCAAATTGAGTTTTCAGAAGGAATTGTTAAAATTAAAGATTCAATTAATAATAAGTATCCCTCAACAATAATTTTCAATATCCTAACATTTTAAGATTTCTTTTAACCCTTTCGTGGCCGGTGGGACACGTTCGTCCCACCTACTTCAAAAAATCATAACTTTCTTAAAACTTAATAGATCAACTCGAATAAGGTCTCATTTTAAAGGGGAGCGGAGACGAATT
>JUFY01013299.1:4732-18718 GCA_001855655.1 Leptopilina clavipes
TATATATAACTTTTCTATCCTTTCAGAAGTACAGTTGTAAATTCGTGTTTGATAAGTTGTATGAAATGAACTAATAATTATTGACGGCTATTTGTATATACAGGGTCTTTTGTAGTTTCAATAATTCGTTTGGAAATTTCCTTTTGATAATTAACATATAATATTTTAATAACTAACGACACAAATGTAGACATACCTAAGTATATAGTTTTAAAGAATTTCACAAGTACATTTGGGAATTCTCCTTTGATAAGTAACAGATTACAATTTAATATACCCATTGAGAGCAATTCAGACATTAAAGGTTTTCTTTAATTTCAAAAATACTAAATACTAAATACTAAGTACTAACTAGTAAATTTCAAAAATAATAGGAAGTTCCTATTTAACAAATAACATAGCGGTTTTATAACTGTTCAGGCATATAGATATTTTTCAGTTTTGCAAGTAGATTTGCAAAATCTCATTTGGTAGCTAACATGTAATGATTTAGCAGCTATTGACGGGAATTCGGACATAGATTTTGTACAGTTTCAAACATTGCTCAATAATAGATCTTTTGTAGGAACAAATTTCGTTTTAAAGTAATGTGCTTGGTTCCTATCAAAAGTTTGAAATTCGCATAAAATTTGCATTTTAGATCCGCAATTGTTGAGACATCGAACTTTTTTTTTTTTTTATTAAATCTAATTTTGTTAATAAGTGCAATGGCTAAAAGACTATTTCGGTGGGATTTAGGAATAGGGATAATAAGTGAATATTGTGGGAATTCTATTTTGAATGTTAAGTGTTTAAAGAGAAAACTATTTTCTTTACTGATGATAGCAGCATTGAGTTCCAAATACGTCAGTTGAATTCTTGTAGTCTTTTTGCATCAATCTTTCTTGTCATTAATTACACCGAATGATAAATTGATGTCTTCACTAATTTTCCTGATATTCCTGGTATATCCAAATAGTTAATTATTTAATTGGATGTTCTCTTGATTTCTTCGGATGATGATCTTGGTTCTCTATGCTCCATGACATTTCTACATTATCCCTGAATAATCTATCAACGGTTTTATTGATGGAAAATTAATTAAAGTTGAAATTAAAACCTTGATATTGTTACAACATCTCTGGATCATTGTTGATATGTTTTTTTTTTTTTTTTTTTTTTTTTTTTTTTTTTTTTTTTTGTTTTCTTTTCATATGTTGTTTTCTATGGTTGAAGTTTATGATATTTGTAATGTTAATTATTTGCCACGATTAAGAGTAAAGTTCTGTTTGTATAAGGTTTTCAGCATAGCAAATATTCGTAAACTTGATTAATCGAAATTTGGAAAAGGGAGGGAAAGTCAAAATCTTTGTATTGAAATCCATACATATGGACATGTGAATATTTATATATAATGGTTGAACACATCTTTCTCCTATTATTTCGGCAGCTGTGCTTTTTGAAGAATATGAGAATAAGATATTTGCTATATTTCCGAGTATTTAGAATATCTGCGAATTCCAGTTCCAAAAGAGTTTCTGATAAAGAAGCACTCTGATAAAGACATTATCAGTTTGATATTTGGATCCTTTTCGATACTCCATCTCGTAAACGAACTCTTTCATCTTCATTTTCCATTTCACGAATCTGAACAGAAATTCTTGATGTTTCATAATCATTTGAATGACTGATGACCAATTAAAATCTTGAACATTCGGCTGCAAATAGAAGGGTGGTTTTTCTTCTGGTCTCACGAGAATATTCTGATATCCAAGAAAGGGTGGTTTTCCTTCTGGTCTCATGAGAATATTCTGATAACCAAGAGAGGGAGGTTTTTCTGATGGTCTCGTGAGAATATTCCGATATTCAAGAAAAGGTGGTTTTTCTTCTGGTCTCAGAAGAATATTCCGATGTCCAGTAAAGGATGGTTTCTCTTCTTGCCACGTAAGAACATTCCCATGTCCAAGAATGGGTGGTTTTTCTTCTGGTCTCGTGAGAATATTCCTATATCCAAGAAAAGGTGGTTTTTCATCTGGTCTCAGAAGAATACTCCAATGTCCAGTAAAGGATGGTTTCTCTTCTTGCCACGTAAGAATATTCCTATGTCCAAGAAAGGGTGGTTTCTCTTCTGGTCTCGTGAGAATATTCCTATATCCAAGAAAAGGTGGTTTTTCTTCTCGTCTCAGAAGAATACTCCAATGTCCAGTAAAGGATGGTTTCTCTTTTTGTCTCGTAAGAATAATGCTATGTCCAAGAAAGGGTGGTTTCTCTTCAGGCCTCATAGCAACAATTTGATGTTTATAAAATGGTTGTTTTCCATAGGCTCTTATGACATCGCTTTGTCCCATTTTATTGAAACCTTCCCGTTGAGTGGTGTGATTTAATTCGTTAGGTTGGGATCCACTTACCACGGAATTATAAAGATCTTCGCTAGTACCTACAACGTTATCACTGCAACCACTGAGAGCTTCCAAAATTGTATTACAATTCTTACCGGGGATGGCGTCTGTAGTTAAATCGGTCGTTAATTTGTGATCTTGTAAAGTGTGAGTGTAGGGGTCTTGTGGACGCGTAGTGGCTGGTAAGCAAAAGCTTATAGTCGCCTCAGTTTTTTGTGTTGGTGATGCAATAGGAGACTCACTATCTTCCAGTTTCTGCGTTCCCGAGGGAGTAACGGAAAATTCTTTCAGTTGTTGCATAGATGGTGGTGAGTCTAAGGTTTCGATGGGTCCGACTTGAAGCTGTGTGGGGGTAGCAGTAGGAGAACTGTACCGCTTTGTCGTTTCCTTCTCTTCTTCCCTTGGGTCCCGACTACTGTGTTTTTCCTTGTGTTTTTCACAAACATCACTCTCAGTTTCCGCCGGAACGGTCGCTGTATTTTTCCGCGATGATTTTATTTCGTTTATTCTTTTTGAAACTTCTTCATTGTAGATAACATATTTAGTTTGCACTAAATCTAATTTTTCCGAAATCAACTGAATTGTCTGTAAAATTCGTTTGTCGACCGAATCCTCCTCACTTCCTATAAAAAGTGCGTTTGTAATCTTGAATAGTATTTTCATCTCTTTAAATAATAGTTTTGTTTCGGAAAATAATGATGTTACTTCATTTACCCCTTGTGAACTATTTTTCATTGAGATGGAAATGTTAGCTTCCGCCGTATCGACTCTATCCCAAAGCAACTGAAGTTTCTTGGATATCTCCATTTTTAAAATTTGATTAATTGATTCCATTTTTTTTTCAACGGTAGGAAAACTCGAACTAATTATTGTTTGTAATTATGTAAATTAGTAATTTTGTAATTATTGTAAAAGGGAAAAGGATTTGACAGTGATTTTAGGAACAATAGTTAATTAGCCATTTGGATAGTACCCCAGTATGATAATAAAATAAACTTTAACTATAACCAAGTTAACTATAAACAGAATCCAAATATGCAATTTTTATTGTATGCGATAATTTCGCAAAAGATCAGTTTTATTTATTTATTTTAATTGTGATACTCAACGAATTACTTTGGTTTTGTAAATATAATTTTTGCTAATTTTGTCAATTAGCCAATTACGTTAGTTTTTCAATTTTAAGTTTTATTAATTTTGATAATTAACCAACTACTTTGGTTTTGCAATTTCAGTTGTAAATTAAAATTTCGCAAAAGATCAATTTTAAATTTTACTGATTTAGCTAATTAATGAACTAGTTCGATTTTACAGTTTCGATAGTGTATGGTGATTTCGCAAAAATTTTAATTTTAAGCTTTGCTAATTTTCGTAATTATAGCAAACTAGTTTGATTTTGCAAATATTCAAAATCTTGTGTTTTTTTTTTTTTTTTTTTTTTTTTTTTTTTTTTTTTTTTTTTTTTTTTTTTTTTTTTTTTTTTTTTTTAACAACAATTAACCATAATAGTTAATAACAATAATAATAGCAATTTTCAAAATGTAATATGCGTTCCCGCATATGAGCATAAGTCATCGACTCTCACATACATACAATTTTCAACGGCGTGCGTAGCTGCGTACCCCTGTTCACTGTTGCCCTTCAGTACCGTAGTGTGAGTAGCATGGAGTGACGTGGGAGTAGACTGTGACGTGTCACAGGGCTGCTACATACCGCGTGTCTCTGCTGGGCTGCTGCGTGGCGTCCCTCAAGGCGACGTATCGTCTTGGCTTCCCTTGTTGGCGTCTCCAACTTTCTCCACAGCACCCGTAAATTTCAAATTTCAAGAACTGCACTTCAATATTGTGCAGTTAATTTCCAGTCAAAACAGTATTGTCCACGCGCAATTATTCACTAGGATTTGAAACCGCAGAATCGTCCCGTGAATCCTTTGGCAGGAGTTTTCCTTTTATAAATAATTCTTCACTTCACAGGTTCATAACAAGGATCACACAGGGTTTGAGTCCGTAGAATCGTTCTGTGGATCCTGGCATGATCGCCAAAATTGTGACGGGGTTTTAAGTAAATGATAAACAATTAATTTGTTTATAAACGTCACATTAATTTATTAAACAACACATAACTTTTATTTAAGTATTTCCGTAGAGATACCGATTATTTGTATTACATGAAGTTAATTACTGTTTGACAAAATATCTAGTTGCGAGTGCAACTGCAAACCTGCCGCAGTCAGGTTGCAATTCAACACTGATGCGTCATAGCGTAGGCGGCAATTGGGACCTTTCGAGGGTCCTATGTTACATAATAGGAGGGAGAAACCGGTTTTAACTATTATAAGAACAACTAGGATAGAACTTCGTTACATTTTCATAAAAGAAATAAATTATTTCTATAGTTTTCCAAAACTTGCTTTTGTTTACGGTTTCAGCTTTATATACGGAAGTAAATTTGTACTTCTTCTATTGGTTTCATTTTGTATTAGAATTCTATGAGAGGTTAAATTTGATATGTTTATTTATAAAAATATTGAAGATATGACCTATTTCAAAGTTCTTTGGATAAAAATAGTAGAGAGATTTATTTTTGATTATAAAAAAAATACGTAAACACGTGTTGCAATATAAGTAGCTCATTGTTAGTGTAAAGTCATTCATTACTGAGAGACCACACGACTGACAGAAACTTTCTCTAGACTATTGCGATGAGTTACATACCATGCAAGAGTTAATTCTCTTCGTATATTTATATAGCGTAATTTTTTAGTAACCCTACTGTCGATATATTATCAACTATTATTGAAGATAATTGTTTTTTTTTATTGTATAGTTGAGACTTGACTAAATATTACTTGTAAATGTATGTTTAATTTTTATAAAATTTTTTTCTCTTTTTTTAAAGCAAGTTTTGCTTGTGAGAAATTTTTGCAACAATATAAATGTAAATAAGGGAAAATAAAAAAAAGAAGGCAGTTAACTATTTAAAAAATGAACACATAGACATGGAAATAACAGTTAGGAATTCCACTCACTTTAATTTTTTTTATTCTCAGTGTGTGTACTCGTCAAGACAATATTTTATTTTCGAAGAAATTCCATTTTTAGAGACATATGTTAAATTTTAATTGTATAGAGAAAAATGAGCGAAGGTTTTTTTCTTGACATTTCTTCATTTTTGTTTTGGAGTTTGTTTTCTTTCTTTTTTCTATGTCGAAAAAAGGGACATACTCTACAATAGTATCTTTATTGCTTTTGTATTAAGGGATTTCTTTGGTTCGTATCTTTTGACAACAAATTCACAATTTTGTCTCTAAAGAAATGGTTTGAATACATTTTCTGTGACTTGAAATTGGGTTTTTATTTTGAAGATTAATATGTTTAATTTTAAAGGAAATATTTTTTTTTGCGAATGCCGTTTTCCTCTTACGTGAAAAAAATAAGGTGATAACAGGTTCAGTTGAATATTATCTCAATTTATAATTTTATATTTGAAGGTTCTTATCTGTAGATTTTTATATTAAAAGGAAAAAAAAGTTTCACTTTCACTTTGCATAAACAAAAAATGTAAAAAAAAATTTACTGTGGAGAATTTTAGTCAAAATTTTAATGTTTAGGTCACTCTATAATAGGAAATAGTCTTCTTGGCCTAGAATATAAATGCGCGAGAAAATAGTTTAAATTATAATCAGTTGGGAAAAATAGATTTTTTGTCTGTTGGTTTCAAACCTTGTCATCTTCAACTTAATTTAAATTTTTTCCTCTATGATTTATCGAAACTTTTTTTAAAATACATACTTGAACCATAAGAGTAGGATATGACCACTTCCGGTTTTGTTTCATTCCAATCTAAGCTTACTGTAACTGCATTATTTTTTTCAAATCTTAGATGCTTGTTGATAAATTAGTATCGTTATTCCTTTTTTCATTCCTCTTTTATACATTGTCGAACAACCTTTGCACTTTTTTTCTCATTAATCCTGTATAATTAATATTAGACAAAAAAAAGGATTTTTTTTAACGAACCGGAAATGACAATGTAAGATTATAATTGAAGGCTTTTCTCTGATACATAATCTGAATGGTAATCGTTCATTCGTCACGGTTCTATTTATCCACCAAGAACCACGTTTCTCGTAAACTATTCTGTCGCTAGATGGAGACTCACAACTGAATTCTATGCTTTTATCAACTTGAATTTATTGCGTGAAGTTTTATTATTTTTAAACTGTAAATGCAAAATTAGATTCCGTGCAGAAATTGCCCCACTTCGTCCTATTTAAAATAAGGCTCCAACAAGGGCCTTGCAAGAAACTAGGAAAACTAGCTGGGCCCATACTAAAGCCCTATTTTAAATAGGGCAAAGTGGGGCAATTTTTGCACTTTAATTTGTCTTCGGTTTTTTTTTCCTCTCAAGTTTTATTGTTTCGAGATTTTTAATATTGTCAAATTTTCCATTTTGTACTTCGAATCAGGTTTTTGAATTGTTTATTTCTGTCTGCGTGTGATAAGGAAGTTTAGAATATGTTTCAAATTAAAAAATTGAAAAAATATGGAAAATAGGACAATTTGTGGGCAATAACCTTATATACTTTCACTTAGAAACGCTTTCATAACTCCAACTGTTTATATTTATAAATATATAAATAACGAATTCTTATTAGGCAAATGAATTTAAATTATGTTTTTTTATAATTTTATTCTAATAAAATATTGCTAAAATTCGCACGTGGGAAAATTCATCTGTTGTGCAATTTTTTATTTAGTATTTAGAAAAAAAGTAACTTATTGATTCAAAATTAGTCATCGGAAGATGATGGTAGTTTAGTTTTGAGTTATTAATGTTCGTAAAAATACATTGCATATTATTTTTTGTAATACAATAATAATGGAATACAGTTTTTCATCGGAATTGCTCTTTTCTGTATTATAATATTTCCTGATGCTGAAGGTCGTCCATTCTTTATGTTCATATATTCCTTTGTCACATAAACATTACTCTTGCATAATAGCCTTTGCAGAATCTCTATTTTTTTCATAACATAGTATAATTATATTTCTCCAATGTCGAGGATTTTCTTTCCTTTCCCCCTCTTCCCAAAAAACGTTCTTGGCAAGGATATTTTGGATTCGTTTTTATTTTTGCAGTGAAAGTATATTTTCGTTTCTGGGTGATATATCGAGCCTAGGCAAAAGACTCTATTGTTAAGTTCATGTATGGGGAGGGGATGATGATGATGATGATGATGGTTGGAAAGTATCTCACGCACATGGAATCATGTATATATGAGACTTATGATAAGGGTGGAAATGGCGAAGAGGTTAGGGTGGTAGGTCATTGCCCTTAGAGGGAGAGAGAGAGAGAGAGAGAGAGAGAGAGAGAGAGAGAGAGAGAGAGAGAGAGAGAGAGAGAGAGAGAGAGAGAAAAGGCCGGTAAATATCGACCCTCCCTTCATTCGCCTCCCATTTTCATCAGGCCAGACATTCGTTGCCCTCTGCTCCCTTCAATGTTTCCCCCTTTTTCTCTCTTGTCGGTGATGTCTCTTCCCTCACACTTCTCTTTGCGGATTTAACTGTGTGCTTAATGTTAACCCCCGTTTCAAACACCTCTACACCCACGAAAAACACTTCCACTATCAACCACAAGTACGTGCCACCACGAGGTCTTCGTGCCATTACCCCAAGGTCAACGGCTCAGCATCGTTTCAAAGCTTCGACCTGAACCATATTTCGTCTATTCTCTCCCCTAATTCCTCCTGTCGCAGCCCACGGCTCTAACGACTTTTTTTTATTTTGCTTCTCTTTCTCTCTTCCCCTTTCGCACCGAGACTCAACTCCTATTTTTATTTTCTTTTTGGTGAATATAATTTACTAACAGTAAGAGAAAGAATGGAATAATATCGTTTAGGTACTAGGAAAGTTTTGTCAGAAGGAAATTTCATTTCCGTATTTCCTCAGTTTGATTTTGAGCACTTTCTTTTTACAGATGAACTATAAGATTGAATACTATTTTTTGGTGTTGGTCCAAAACGGAATAATTTGACAATGGTTAAAAAAGTAAAACATATTCTTAATTATTTTGGTTCTGTTTAAGTACAAAGTAGAGTAACAAAGAGAAGCGAATTTTGTTGAAACGGGGACTATTTTAGTTTATACCAAGTACGATCGGGTTGAGGCCAAGTCGGTGAATTTGTTCGAAATAGTTGTGATGTTCTGCTGTAGTGGAGATTTAGAAAATGGTGGTATCTCAGGGTCAAGGTATTAACTGCGAGGAGGTTAATGTTCGGGAGTTTCGAAAGAAGGAAAGTTCGTTCATCTCACTTTGAGTCAACGAAAAGAGTGATTTTCTTCTTAATAACCAAGAGAGACGACTACATGAGTCAGCAGCGATGTTTTCGTGTGAGGTCTTTGAACCTCCCCTGACTGTCTGCGACGAAGTGTTTGAACCGGGTCGTCCGAAGGTTGCTCGAGGTTACAAGTCTGATTCCGTCTCTCCATTCTTTGAACTCGTCGAAGACGTTGCTGCCTTTTGTTGGCCTCAAACGATCCCCTGGGAGAATTTTTTTTTCCTTGCTCATTTCTTTCGAGAAGGGAGAGTCTCCTTTATAGATTCTTTCTTCTCGTAGTCCTTCTCTTCCCTTCCCATCTTCTCGTCTCTCACGATCTTGACAATTTAGTCGCAGGAAAAAAAGGGATCGTATCATTGAACTTGTACCGCGTGTCTTCGAGAACGGAAATCCTTCCACATAAAGAAGTCTGTATGGTCCTTTTTTTCTTCTTCTTTACTGCGCTCATAAATGGGAATATTAAAATTCGATACTGCATCTGCAGAAAAATTGTCGCACACGGAGAAAAAAGGGGTGTGTGTTGGGGAGAAGTGGTCGAAATTTAAAGGGAAATGTAGGTCATGCAACCCCTTCTTGCGCCTAGCCTAGATGATGAGTGAATCTAGGCTGTGGAAGTGCATATAGGTATCGATCCACTAGTGAACCATCGCGGTGCTGCAGGCTGGCCTGGTGCACCGGTGAAACTGGGTTACCTAACCTACCCTAGACAGAAACATAGCTCCTTCTCTAGAATTGTAGACAGTCGTGAATCTACAAATACTACTCGAGCCTGGCATTCAAGTGAGCTAGTGACGAGACAACGCCCTGTCTTTCGTCACGTCGAGTCGATTCACTACCTCGAACTTGTTGCCTTGTCCGTAAACCTCGGTCAGGGACAGAAAACTTCACTTGATGCGGAAAATAAAGAAAAATTTATATTCACTTCTTTGATAAGAACTTGCTTGAAATGTATAGATAAACCATCGTCTTTATTTTTCGAATCATTAAACTAAACAAGTTCCTGCTTTTTCTTGTTCCTCTGCTTTTTCTTGCTCTTTACTAGACAATTCATTATTCTATTCAAAATATTTCCGAATATATGCGAGTTTTAACATTTGAATCGCCTTTCGATCTAAACAAAACCTCTAAATTCTCAAAAAAAAAAAAAACATATCTAGTCTCGCAGTTTTGTTTATATATTGAAAGTCGACAGGGATAATTAGGTGACGATTTATCTAAAATAAACCAATACTCAATGTTGTGGTCTATTTGTCGCATTTATTCTATTTCTACTCAGAGAGAATTAAAATCATTTTCAAATGCTTAGTTCGAAATAAAATTTACATTTTTATTTTATTTCGAATTCTATATTTCTTGCTATTTTTTCCCCTATAGTGCTTTTGTTACACTGGTTTTATGTTTGCAAAATTTTGCCACTACTGGTTTTGTGAGAAGTCCATAAATTCTTTACTATTGCTCTAAATTGATAAGATAAGAAGTCGATAACAAAGCAAAGGCTTTTAAAAATCAATCTAATTTGCGTGTATTAAGAATTTGGTATATGTATTTCTACTTGTAGCGGTGCTTGAAAACTCTTTTAAAATGTTGACCTAAATTTTTTTTCCTATGAATTGTTTCCCTTCTTCTTGGTTACATAAATTGAGCATTAAAATTTTTCAATCATTAATTCTATTATTCGTTGAATTTTTGCATTTTCTGTGGACGTTTTATTTCCAAGCCCTTATTTTAGTCCTTGAAACGATCGACCAAACATTCTTACGCCTTCTTAAATCGTTAGAGTAAAATATGCAATACATTAGTTATGCACATCTTCATGTTTATAGAGATTAATTATCATTTGCAGAGAATTTTCAAATAACTCATCATTCAAATATATGTTTTATGATTTTTTTCTGTAGACATTTATTGAAAGAACCTTGTGTGGGAAAATTGCCATCACTAAAAACATTTGATTCATTAATATTGGAATAAAAAAAAAGTGGGTGCGTAATAGTGCAATTGATGATTATAGTTTCTTACTCCAGCATCCACGCCTGTCTGTGGGGAAATCTTGTCTATTGCGCATGCGATTATACGCAGACCTGTACATCACCATGCACGTCGCTTGATTTACCAAAAATGTGCTTTAATTTAAAGATTGCATAAATTCTTCTAATGTTTTTGCATCAATTTCTTATACTTTTGCCACCTTATATATTGACATATTGATTTTGATTCATTATTCTCAAGTTAAATTGCACTCATAAAGATTGGTATAATAATTGCTGTATAGCAATTAGAAAAAGGTTTATCTGAAAACCGATAACCCTCTATTGTTTTTCATTAGCATTTCGGCCTTGAGACTTGTAACATGGTTTTCATATTCATCTAATCTGCTTGACTGATTTCACTTCTCCATTGTCAACTATTCATCCTTGACTTGACTAATTCGCATTCCTTTACTGACAATTATCATATAAACAAATTATTATTCCTTCTTCTTAATCCATATATGGACAATGAGACAATTTTTCCGCAAGAGTTAAATTTTGTTTTATAGAAATATCATAAATCATAATTTTGATTGATTCTTTGGATTAGATGACTGTTTTCTTTATATTTGAAAGTTCAATTAAAAAGAAATTTTATTATTGTCTATGAAAGATAATTCAATTATATTGCGCTCTCCATGCTTGTGGTACTCAATTCTACGGCCCTGAAAGCTGGTAGTTGCAGAATTGTTCGGGTAGGGGTCGGTTCGTAGGTCGTGCGCGGAGGGCCGACCTGCATCAGTCTACTTTGCGTCCCTGCTAAAGGGAACGCCGTAACTCGTTTGCACTAACACTTTTTTTTCAAACAGTGAATGAAATAAAAAGTCTTGTGATAAGAAAATTCAACCTTCTAGTCGACGTAGGCGTCGCCTACCGCACTTTCTGGTGCCTTTCACCTCTTGAAATCATCAAGAACAGAATAAAAAAGAACCCCCTTCTTTTAAAATCAAAAAAAGAAATAACAACACAACTTTCAACTACTGTAAGCCAAACATTGACTTGGATTATTGCAGTTCCTAAAGTCGCTTAGGAAAAAAAAACTTGTGCTAGTCTCGCAATAAAAGAAACAAAGAAGTCACATTTTTAACTGACGAAGGTATTCGGCGCCGAGACGAAAGTCGTCGAATATATTTTTTTTCTTTCGGTTGTTTCCAGTCTGACAGTCAGAGACGTTGTCTCTCTCTCTTACAGTGCATCTAAAAATTCATCAAGAATCTGTGTAAAAAAGTGGCCTATCGTTTATGTGAAATTCTAATTTACCGAAGACTGAAAATTTCTGCCGTCGTTTTTAAATTTCCGTTAACGTTAATTTATCAAAAGTGTTTTTTAGATTCTTTATATAAAAAACATTAAATGTCAGGAGAATTTTTACAATGTTTTAGTGAAATTTTGTTTTCGATTGATTGTGGTTGCATTTTTCTTGGCATGGCCTATGACGTTTTGCAGTGAGCAAGGAAACAAGAGTGGAGGTGGAAAGAGGGATCAGGACGCCCGTCGAGTCTTAAATATCGATTTTGGCACGGACAAGCTATAGTCCATCCACCTGAAATCCTCGAGTTATCCACGAACTACTGTCTGACAGTCGCCCGTTTTTTGTTTTAAAAACTTAAGCGAAAATAATATCTCCCCCCCGCAAAGTGATTTTACCTAAATAAGACAAATTTCGACTGTTAGTGTTTTAAAGTGATATAGTTTCATTCAGTTGCATTGCAGTGTTTGTGTTTTTTGTGTGAATGTGCCAAAAGAATGTGTTTTGTTATATTTCTTTAGTCGTTCCTCGCCCTCTACACAGGAAAACACTCGATTAACCATCTAATCGATACAACGCTCTACCTCCAGATCGTGTCCCTTTCTAGTCCCAATTGATCCGCAAAACAATGAAATCGCTGAAATTTCTAATACCTATAGGCTAATTATTGAATGGAAGAAACTGCAACGAAGGAAACAATTACTCCCCATCTCCCCTTTGATGTGGTCCGTAAAATTCATCATGTGCCGGAAATTTTGGATTCTTGGGGATTAAAAGGGAATGGTGGTGTTTAGAGCCAGTGTTGCCTTAGAGATCAAGATCAGTATGGAGCAATGGTGCCCCGTGACTGGTTGACAATCTCCCGTTCAAGGAGGGCTCCTGATAACTGCGGAAATATGGTTTCCCGATATGGTGTTACTAAAGATGGCGCAGTTGGCATCGCGTCTATGCACTGCTTATTGCCACATTGTGGAGGACCACATCACC
The DNA here is from genome assembly GCA_001855655.1 of Leptopilina clavipes. Lineage (NCBI taxonomy): Eukaryota > Metazoa > Arthropoda > Insecta > Hymenoptera > Figitidae > Leptopilina > Leptopilina clavipes. The sequence goes on from JUFY01013299.1 coordinate 17,717, forward strand.
TGTCGCCGCATCCTCAAAATCCCGCCCCTCAAATGCAACCCCATGCCCATAATCACGTGCATCCACACAATCATCAACCACCACCGCCACCAAGTCCACATGGACATTTGAATCATCTTAATCATGCACAGCATCAACTTACCATTAATATTGGACATCATCAACATCAAAATCAGCAAACACAGCATCAACAGGCGCCGCCGCAGTACCGCATCATTACAGCGGCAGCTAGTAAGTCGAGATAAGAGAAGGTCACTGGGTCATTGATACTAGTTTTCTAGAATCCAGGACTTTAACTATTGTAATACTTCTCTTGTTCTGATTGATCGTCCATTTTTAGTTTCCTCGTTTCAGTTATGATCCGTTATTTAAATCTACTTTTGATGCTATTTTTCTCCAGGTCGACATTTGAATCTTTTTTTGCTATATCTTTTTGCTATTGTTTTTTTTTTTTTTGCTATAATACAGAAAGAGTGACGTAAGTCTATTGAAATTACAGTTCACTATCTCCCGACTATTATCGCTCCATTTATTTTTCCTCAGTTCTATAGTAGTGAACTTTAACGATGAGAAATTGCAAGTGCCTTGTGGACAATAAGTGAGCAGCCCTCTTTTACCATCATCATCAGTGAAAGGAACACGATTGCATCAGACTTGTACGACTTTCGAGTCCTTTACCTGGTTTTTGGCGAAACTTCCAACTCAATTTCTTTATACCTGATTTTCAGTAAAATTTAATCTCGAATTTGCTTGATTTTCTCAAGAGTAAAAGAGAAATTTTTGCGCTGAAAGGGATTAAATATACCTCTGTACGTGAATTTAAATTCCCTCGCCAGCTTTTTGGTGTAAGCTCAAAATATATCCTCTTAAGTTTGTTTATTTTTCCTGGAAAAATTTTTTCCCTGTACCTTTTAGAAACAATGGATAAAAATTTGTAATTCTCATTCTTCCTTTTATACCAAGGATTCCTCTCTCTCTCTCTCTCTCTCTCTCTCTCTCTCT
>JUFY01013319.1:5151-20746 GCA_001855655.1 Leptopilina clavipes
ATTTTTCGTACGTTTTAGTCAGACTGGATGTTCAGAATCAGTAGAAAGTAAATATTTTAGTTATAAATTGTAAATTGTAAATTGTAAAATTGTAAATTAGGCCTTAGTAGTAAAAGTCCTTTTTAGTCAGACAAGGTGATTAAAATCAGTAGTAATGGTAAATTTTAGTCAAAACAGAAGTAAAAATTTTTCTTTAGTAGTAAAAGTACGTTTTAGACAGACAAAAATTCCAAAATCAGTAGTAATGGTAAATTTCAGTCAATCAAAAATTGAAAATTTGTTTTCAGTAGTAATGGTACGTGAAAGTCAGACAAGGTTTTCAAATTCAGTAGTTAGAGTAAATATCAGCCGAGAGAAAATTAATATATTTTCGTACGTTTTAGCCAGACTGGATGTTCAGAATCAGTAGAAAGTAAATATTTCAGTTATAAATTGTAAATTGTAAATTGTAAATTGTAAATTGTAAAATTGTAAATTAGGCCTAAGTAGTAAAAGTCCTTTTTAGTCAGACAAGGTGATTAAAATCAGTAGTAATGGTAAATTTTAGTCAAAACAGAAGTAAAAATTTTTCTTCAGTAGTAAAAGTACGTTTAAGGCAGACAAAGTGTCTTAAATCAGTAGTAATGGCAAATTTCAGTTAATCAAAAATTGTAAATTTGTTTTCAGTAGTAAAAGTATGTGAAAGTCAGACAAGGTGATGAAAATCAGTATTAAAGGTAAATTTTGAGTCGGGAATGGTGTAAATTTGTCTTTTACTTCTAAAAAGTAGGAAAAATGTATAAAAGTACGTTCCATTCAGACTTGATGTCCAAAATCAGTAGTAAGTGTAAATATTAGTCGGGCAAAGTTGTAAATTTCTCTCTAGTAGTAAAAGGACGTTTTAGTCCGACAAACAACAGAATGTCTTTTTCCATCTCTGAGACATGAGAAGTGAATCTTTTATCTAGTAGTAGTAAAAGTATGTATTAGTAAAAATTGTAGTAAAAATAAGTTTACTATCAGTAGTATACTATCAGTAGTATCAGTAGTATTACTATCAGTAGTAAAAATCAGTTTTAGTCAGTCGAAACGTTTGAAATTAGTCTAATGTTTGATAAAAAATTTTAAATATAAACATCGGCTGAATATTTTAAAAGACTGTCAATTTTCGCACAAGTAGTAAAAGAATGTTTTGGTCAGACAATCGATTTGAAATAAGAATTCAAACGAGAATATGTTTTAGTAAGAGAAGATTTGAAATGATTTATTTTCGACTGAGCAGTTTGCTAATATGAAGAGAATACGTCTCTCGCTAACCATTTGCCAAACATCATACGTATTATAACGGTGGACCACTGGGCAGCATTTGTGCATCCCTTCCAATTGAGTGTGTTCTCACGAGTGCATACACACAACATGCACCTCTACCTATACCCAAGTAGGCTACCTGTATCCCACATTTCTCTTCGTAACTCACGCCCGGTTTGTTGCCATGCTCTTCGCTCACAGTCTAGAATTTATTACCTAGAAAAGCCAGCCAACCCTACCGAGGCACAAGCTATCCGTTAAAAGCACACACGAACCGCGTAACGCGTGTAATTATCGTCGCGGAAAATTCAACTCTTGATCCATAGATCTTAATTGCGCTCAAAAACAAGAGAGGCACAAACACATATTTACATAAAGGTATATATATACAAATACATATATAAACAATGCGCACTTCTCTCTCACTCACTCTCTCGCTTGATATATCCCGTTAATCTTGAGGGAGCTTTGACTCGAGATGATAAAACGCACCTCTTATGTTTACTTTTTAGCCTTGCAAGTTTCACACGAGCTGCTTGCTCGCAACAATCATTTTATAATAATTCTCAAAATTATTCGTATATATTAGCAAAGGCAAAAATTTCAAAATGAATTTTCATTTTCATTTTTTATACCTAAGTGAAATTTATTCCACTGGTGTTATTTTTGTCTGACGTTTTTCCGATTAATTTGAAACCAATATCTTATTGATTCTATTTCCAATTTTAGCGAATAGTAAATTTTCTTCTGATGTTAATACTAATTTTCTTATTTCTATTTCTAAAAAAAAATGGACCAGGGTCCATTTTCTTAAACTGATGTTGCTCCTAATTCAGCTGTAATAATCTCTCATCAACTGATGGTATTTTTCATTTTAATTTACAGTCCCCCCCTCTTTTTTTTTTAAAGCGCTTTCAATAAAGTTTGCTTATATATCTTAAGACTGGATTTTCATGAGTCTATTTATTGAGTAGATTAGGGACTTCCCCCTTTCTTCTGCTTCTTTTTTTTTTTTAAAGAAAAAAAGACGCCTCTTCATAAATTTCTTGCTCGCACAAATCCTATATACACGCTCTATCGCCCTGAGGGCTTCACTGGTCTTTTATGAACCTTCTTTAACCCCTTTTGTCCAGATAAAATTGTTGATTATCCAGCTTCTTCAAAATGGATCAAATTAAGCCGCTATAGACCAATATCTGGAAATGTCATTTCCCTCTGTGCTCAATCGGGGAATAATATATAGATAGATAGATATATATATGGTATATGTCTGAACGTGACATGCGATTTACTGTGCGTGGTATCTAATGTAGGACTCCCAAAAGTTCTATTACCATCAACTCGAGATTTAGGGGGAGAAACTAATGGTGTTTCAGGTCCGGGTCTTCCGCTTCCGAAACCCGAGAACGACTCTCTTAAAGTGGAATTAGATAGAGAATCAGATAAAACAGTTTCTTTTTTCTCTTTATAAATAGAATTTGTTTTTATCAAAATATTATTTTGTCGCATTTTTTTAATTACTGTTGAATGAATTTTTTTTTATTTTTATTCCCTATCTTAAATTTTTTCACTGTTAGGAGTCAATTATTTTTCAAGTTTTGCATTCGCGGAATTTTTTATTCGAAAATTTCATTTATCAATTATATTTACACATTTTTTTTTGGAAAACTAATTAATTGGGAATACATTTTTTATACTTGTAGAATTTTTTTCTAGTGGAATATTTAAAAAACTTATTTTGAAGTTTTTTTATTTTATTTTATTTTCGTTAAGTTCGTTTGTGTAGGGCATTTTAAAAAAAATTAATCGTTTAAGAAAAAAGAAACTGTTTGTTCCATATAGGAAAATGCAGTCTTGTTCTACATTCTTCGTCCTGAAAAGATGAATTTGAAGGTGAAATTAAAAATCCAAAATTGTCAAGCATTCTTCTTCTTCTGTCTTCAAATTTCTTTAAATTTTAATCAAATGGAAATTTTTAAATATCGCTTTAAAGAAAAAACTCCTGAAACAATTGCTGGATAGAAATGAAAATAATTTCAAATTGAGACATCGGAGTAGTAGTTGATGGTTTTTTTTTCTACTTTTTTTTAGATCTGAAGAAAATGAACGGTTTCTTTCTTCTTTTTCCATCATGGAGCACATGTAAATGTGCCAGACAAATACCACTGTATTTTTACTGTTGATTGGTGCATGCCTATGAAAGTTTTTTTTTTCTTTTAAATAAGAGAAGTGATCCTCATACATGTGTGTGTATATATATAAATGTTGCTTGATTGCGAAAGTTATAAAGCATTCTTTAAAACGGTAGAGGCCTTCTCTTTCGGTTTTTGGTCAGAAAATTGTGCTCACTCACCGACATGTCAGCTTGCGGAATTGTTGTTCTTTTAATAAGAGAATACCGTGGCGGCATTATTTCTCGCCATCTGTATATATATATATATATATATATAAGGCCCCCTCCCCCCATTTTCGGTAGACTCACTAGAGTTCTCTCTTTCGTCTCGCTAAATTACTTTGGAAAATTACACACTGCCGACGGAAGTTGGGGACTAAGCGTGAAAGCAAAGTGGAACCTTCGGACTTGAAAAAATCAAAAACCTGCTTGCGGAATATCCTCAAAGGGAATTTATAATTTGGGAAAGCTATTTTTACGCATGAATTGTAATTTTGAAGCTTTCGGCGTAGAGAATCTTGAAGATTCTCGTGCGGGCAATTTTGATAAGAAAATATCCTAATTGCAATTTTCTGTTAAATTCGATATTCCTTGACGTGTTTTTTTCTTCGATTTCTGTTGCGAGAAAATTTTCATTAAATATATGTAGACATATTCGAATTCGGAAAAAGTGATTCATCATTGTTAGATAAATCTCCGATTTTTCTTTTTTTATCGAACATTATTCGACAATTCATCTTAAAGGGACACACCAACCCTGTTTAGTAGTACTTCTGGCGATTTCCTAACATTCAGTCTGATATGAGGTTATTTGGAAAAAGGGATGGATAATGGGAACAGTAGGGGTTGAAGTCTGGGAAAAAAATTCGGAATGAGAGTTCGTGACTTTAGGGGGGAAAAAAAACGTGCAACCATTTTCAATTAGAGGATCTTTTCATTCAGTGCTAATCATTATTTTCCAATAATGGGAAACGATTTAGAGAGAATTTAATTAATGTTATAAAAATATCAGGAGTTAAAATTATATTTCATATTTTCCATCAGGTATATAATTTTTAGTTCTATCAGATTAGAAATTCACTTTCTTTGAATTCGCGGGATGTGTATAGATTGCCGTTCAATAGAATAAGGCATTAAAATACAACCATGAATGTTTCACCCCCCATGGATATTACATGCACTATGAATATTTATTGATTTATCCAGGCAGAATATAATTTCCGGGGATTGGGGGGGAGGGGTTTGAAACATTTCATGTGGTATAAACACTGTAATGTGTAATACTGGAATCGATAAACTTTACTAGAGCTTCATTCTTATTCAAAATGTGCAGGGGTTGCTATTTCAAAAGCAGATAAAAAAAGAAATCAATGGATAATAAGAGAAAGAAATTTTTTGTTTCTCAAATTATTGGCAATTTGGATTTTTATTGTTTTTAGTGTTTTTTGATTAAGAATTTAATTATCTATACCTAATAATTTCTAAATAAATTGGGTGATTTTCAGAAATTAGTGAATGATTTCAAAATTAGATTTTTAATTTACATAAATAGAGAAATAATAGAGAACGAAAAATAATATTAATTATTGAATAATATTATTTTTAATTGTAAAATTCTTGTTAATTTTTTTTCTGAAATTTTGTTTTTTTTGTAGGTTTTATTTTCGAATTATTGGAGATATGGAAACGTAATACGTATCACTTACTCCCCTATTATATACTTTTTCCAAGATTCCTTGCAAGTTTTTCACATCGGCTTTATGAATGGCTTCTTATCAACGTGTGAAATATTCTGTCACTGGGTGTTGAGTCTCTCTCTCTCTGGATCTAAAGAGGCAAAACTTATGGTGCTTCTTCCTCATCGCGACTCTGTGTATTTCACTCTTCAAAAATAGGGCTCCAAGTGATCACTCTACGTCCCTGTGGAGAGCGAGGCGAGCAAGCGAGCGAGAGAGATAGATAGACAGAGAGTTTTGTTGAAGGAGGGGAGAAAGCCCCGTCGGAGAGGAGGAATTACGGGGAACGTGGTTCACGCGAGGACGATCGCCGTAGTCAAACAACGACTGTAGTTGTAGTAACGTCATGGTCTCGAGAACCCTCATGAGCCATCCATAAAAGTCCTCGATTTATAATACACAAAAAAAAAACTTGGATAAAAAAAAAGTGATCTATCCGTAAGTTTCATTTAAAAACGGAAGTTATTTGCCTTTGAAAATTAAACAAAATTTTCACTAAATAATCAAAAGCAATAAATATTGAAATAAAAATAAAACCCACGTGCTGATATTTGAATTTCAATATTGCCTCTACGTGTCAAGGATACTTATTTTCATCCTGCTGCCTCTCTTTTATTTTCTCTTTCTCTCTCGTTAAAGTGAGTGTTTTCCAACTGAGGTGTGAGTGGTGTTGATGATCCCAAGTTCAGAGTGAAGTGATGACGACTACCAAACAACGACGTTAGAAAATAGTGGAATTCAACAAGACGAAGAGAGAGAGAGAGAGAGAGAGAGAAAGAACTTTTGGAGGCCTAAAGAGAAAGGAGTAGTTAAATAAGCTAGAAAGATCAAAGAAGGAAGACAAGAAAGAGGAAAGGTTATTAAGAGCGATAAAAAGAAGCAAGGCAAAACTAAAAAGGGACCGGAAGATATAACAAGATAAAAGGGAGTTGAAGATAAAAAAAAAGAAAGGAGAAAAATATGGACACGTAAACAATTGTGGTATACGATAATCGCGGCACGTAGACGACACTAAAAGGAGAGGAGCAACAATAGGGTCGTCGACAACGAGAAAACAACAATAACAAGAACAACAACAACAACGAAGAGAGAAAAATTGTTTGGAGTGTATATTCAAGCACGCATGTGGATCCCATGGCTACCGGACTTGTGAGATGGTGCCGGACAAAGTTGTTCACAAACTACAAGTCCTTTTCTGGTAATATTCCCATCATCTTTCCCCTTTTCTTGAGATGCTATCTTATTGCTCCGTCTGCTCTCGTTCATCTTGATAATTTGCATTTTTTTTCTTTTTTTTCTTTTTAATGTATGGCAAACGTTGGTCCTCATTTAGCTGATGGTCTTTCTTAGCTTCAATTGATGTTGTCCCTCTTTTAGCTGATGGTCCTCCTCGTTTTGCTAATGGACCATCTTTAACTGACGATGGTCTTCTAGTTGATGTTTCAGTAATTGACAATATTCCTCTAGTTGATGATATTCCTTTAGCTGACGTTACAATAACTGATGATATTCTTCTGGTTGATGAAAACTTTATTATTAATCTTTAGAAAAAAATTATCTTTCTGATTGAAGTTTCCGTAGACCGTATTTTTTTTTATTTCGATCAGAAATTGCATAAAATGGTGGAATATATTTTTTCTTGTTGATATTGATTCTTTTTTGCTGTGATATTGTTTAAATCTTGGAATATGTAAAATTTTGTTTTTTAATTCTGCTGATGCTATTTAGTATTTTCGATCTGATTAATGTCGTTTTTGTTTTGAACTGATGTTATTCTGGTCGAAAGTTGAAGATTTGGCCCTTTTGATCCAGTTCTTCCTCGTGTTGTTAAATCTCTGAGAGGATTAACTAATCTACGTCCCTAACTAGTTTCTTCTCAGGAAATGATTTACCCTGGTTTTCAAAGCCTCCGCTATATGGATGCTGATAGCATCAAATGTTGCTGGCTTTGCTACTTATATATATATATGTATATATAAGTTTAGATTCTTGTTCTCTTGCAAAGGCTTGCCAGAGGCGAAGAAATCGGGCTCTATTATAAACGAGTAGATCAAGAGAACGTGACTAGGCCACTCTATACGATTGCCTTTGATCTTCCGAGCAAATACCTTCCAAATTATACTCCACTACTCTCCTAGACGTCGAGTTTAAACTTCGCTTTCGAATCTTAATCAGCTCTTGATACCGGATGCTTGTTTTTCATCGTGACCATTTTCTTTGCCTTGTCGATAATGTCCCGATTGATCTGCGAATGGAACGATTGTAACTTTTTCTCAACTTTTCTGATTTCATTTTGCGTTATTGCGTTTTGCTCTCAACCATATTAATTCTTCTGGTTTGTCATTCGATTTTTTCCGATTATTATTCTTATTATAATTAACACTTTGATTTTTAATTGAAATTTTAGATTATTTTTTCAATAGTTTTTAATTTTTATTTTTTCTCTGAATTTTGATTTTACTTTCGATTCCTTGATTTTTGATTTTTATCTTGACTCTTGATCTTGCTTTCTATTTTGATTCTGGATCTTACTTTCTAGTTTGATTCGTTATTTAGATTTTATTTTTCTGATGCATTTTAATTTCAAACCATTTCATTATTTGATCTAGTTTTTTGAATCGATTTCTATTTTCAAATTTGATAAAAAATAAAATTAAAATCGTTTCAATTATGAGGTTTCTTTTTATTAAGAGAGGTGTGAAGTAATTTTTTCGGAAGAAGTTTAAAAGGGACTAAATAGTCAAAAAAAAAAAAATTGTATGTAAGTGTGTATAATTTTCTCTAAAAGTTGTGTTTGGCGAAAATATTATTTCAGTCTGGTAGTATAGGTACAAGCGCAAATATATCAAAGGAGATTAGACTCTTTAGAATTTTACAGAAGTGGAAGTTAAGTCTTGATAGATTTATTTTACTGTCGTAAATAAAAATTCATTGGCAATAAGACCTTGATTTTTAAAGATTTTAAAGATTTCAAAGAAATGAAAAACAGGAAAAGCCGAATGGAGTTTTTTTTAGTTTTAGAATATAGAAATCTTGTGGCTATAAATAGGCAACCACTCCCCTAAATTGGGGTTGTTGTAATTTTATTTTTCGGAAGAATTATTCTTCTGGATTGTAAATATTACAATTCCTCATTTTTAAGGCGGAATGCATTCTTAAAGTTCAGAGCTTAACCGTTGCACTTTCCCTGGCGCTTTGCGTCCACTTCTCTTCTATTTATCCCTTCCAAACGACCACCGGTTGTACTAACTTTACCCAGCATCGACTTCATGAATGGGATCTAAGAATCGTCCCATTCAATTAATTCCAAAACTGCGTTACCAGGTAGCTAACTTCTTGGATCCTCTAATAAAACACTAAAAAAAAAAAGAAAGAGTAAAGGAGAGAGAGAAGGAAAAGAAAAAGAATTCACCTCCAACTGTTTGCTAACGAGATTAGTTTGTCGGGAAAGATTAAAAGAAAAAAAAAACCGGGAGAGAGAAAAAAGGAACTGAACGCGACAGGACTTGGTCCTGAATAAACACTCGAGCGATCGCTAGAGGCTAGACATGACAAATGAATCTTATCGCATTTCCTTTTTGGCTAGAAAATATATAATTTGTCTCATCCCCTAGTTAGTTCTTTAATCTCACAAGGAACTTGGGGAAAACTGTGAATTGACTTTTAAAATATTCCATATAAATTTGTCTATTTTCATCTCATATTTAAATTGTTTCCAGAAAAAGATGTTGAATTTTTGGAAAAAATTCCATTTTTGTTCTAATTCTAAAAAAGGGACTTTTGTTTATTGAAATAGGAAATATGGAAATTGAAGCATTGGACAATTTTTCTTTTTTCTGAAAAATGTGAAATTTGTAATTCTAGATTCCCCCTTTGACAAGTGTTTGGACCACCAGAGTCGATTTTGAGTGGGTGGTCCACAATGAAGTTTAAAAGTGAATTTAAAAAGTTGGTCCCCCGCACCTTTGAATCCCTATCTCGCTTCAAATTGAAGCATTATTGCTTCTCACTCTCAGCATTCCAGCAATTTCGGAAGACACACCGGTTAAATGAACGATACGAAATCTTTCTTTTCCCGATACCTAGAATGAAGATATTTCTCTTGGTTGTAAATCTCGCGACACTTTATAACCCTGTATAGTATATATACATATATATAGGAGAGAATAAAAGACGGAAAGAAAATAACGAGATGAAATAATAATAATAAAAAAAAGAAATATATATGTGTAAAATAAAAAGAGTTTACTGCAGACGATATTCTATACTCCATAAGTAGTATATAGCGGTGAATCAAGAGAGATTTTCGAGTCACGTTGTAAGAATTTACGTTTTACGACGATCAAAGGTTTCCGCCGGTATGCGCGACGACGATTGCGAAAGAATCGCGTGCATTACGCTCTCTATTTTCCTACTCTCTCTCTCTCTGTTTTTCTCTTTTTCTCTCTTTTTTAACCCTTAGCATGCAAACAGAAAGGGGTTGATTTTCAAGGTAATGGAGCACCTCTATCACTACCCTTTAATTGAAGGGGATGCTTTGGAGGGCTAAGGAGAGAGAGAGAGAGACCACGAATGGGATTTCATTATTGGACCCTCGTGAGTTTGTTAGATACAGGCGGCAGTTAGCATAAAAGGCGTTAACCGTTTGAAGAGGATTAACTCCTTAAGAAAACATTTCTTTCCCGTGTGCGCGCAAATGCTTGAAAACCTCATGCTCTTTAATTATTTTGTCGTTCCCTTTGTACTCGCCGCTTTTAATACCTTTGGAAATTCCTCGAAAATTGGTGAATTTTTCAACTCGTTCACTAATCAAGTCATTCTCTTTGCGGGCTCGTTTCATTTATTTCCCTTAATTGCTTCTTCAATTTTATTTTATTTTTCTTTTTAATCCTTTTTCATTTTGCAATAAATTTTTTTTTCTCAATTTAAAAAAATAGGATTGAAATTTCTTTATTTCGAGAAAAAATAATTTAGAATACTAATAAAGATATTTTTATATCTGGAGAAAGGAGATTTAATTTTTTTTCAAAAGGAAACAAAAGTTTTCTTTATTTCTCTTCTTTATATATTTGAAAAAATGGAGAAATTTCTTTGGGCAAATTTGAATTTCGTAATTGTAGGTTTTTGTTTAAATTCTGATATTTTTGTGAAAGTTTCAATTAGGTCTTATTTTCTGTGTTCTTTTGCATCTTTCGGAAATTTTGTCATCATTTCTATAAAAATATATTCCCTTTTTCTGTTCAAAGAAGTCTTTTAGTGCAGGACAGTAAAAAAATTCATTCAGTTTGATTGTCAATCCTTAAAATGAAAATTTTACTGGATGATAAACTTTTTTTTTTTACTGAAGATAAAACTTTTATTTAGGTATTTCGATAAGGAAAAGACAGAAAACTATTCGACTTTTTTTGATTGTACAGAGTTTAAATTTTTTAATGATTTTTTATTTTTCTTGAAAGGTTTCTTTTTTTGAAAGTTTTGATAATACCTATTTTAAGATTCAGACCAGATTTCTTTCTATATAAAAATAGTATATTACGATACTAGGCCAGAAAGGTGGATTTCCTGGCCGGCGCGATATATAAGGCCGAGGCGAAGCCGAGGCTTTATATATCACGCTAGTAAGGGCATCCAAATTTCTGGCCGTGTGTCGTATACAATTTTTCTTTATCCCCATCCGAAAGTACGTTAAATAATTATTGGTTAAATAGTAAATTAGCGTAATAAGCTGCCCGCCCGACTTTTGCAAAGTCGAGGCGAAGCCGAGACTTAGCTGGTCGGGGCGGGCATGAAAGAAAATTATATTTGAAAAATAATTGGCCACAAAAGTCGCTATTCCCGGAAGCAAATTAAACCGGGAAGACCGTACTTTCAAGTAGGGGATACAGAAAACTTTTTTTTAAATAATATTTATTTACATTATACATAAGTGTACGATTATGCAAAAATAATATGTTTTTAAGATTAATATAACATCAATTTTATACGTGTATTTTTTCTTTTTTACTTATTTAAGAGATTTTATGAGGTATTCTCTTTATTGCAATTGCAAGAAGTCACGTTAAATACACAATTGTTGAAAGTACAATTTTCAAATTTTAGATGATGTTTTTCTAGTGTCGAACTTATGTCATTGCTATTTCGGTTGTTTAAATCTTCAAAACTTTCCTTGTTTTTTGGTGGCTGTACAACTGATTGCTTTTCAAAATTTAATTTTATGCCTGGTTTACGAAGAAATAATTTACTATTGCCAACAACTTGTTTGTTTCGATTTTCAACTGGTAAAAATATTGGATCTTTCCTTGCCGTTGTAAACCCACTTATTACAGCTCCACCTGAAAAAAATTAATTATGAATAAAAAATTGCATATAAGTATATTTTTCTAATAAGAAAAGTATTCCTTTGCTTACTTGAAACTGGGTTAATGTCCTCAGAATAGAAATCTTTTGAAAAATCTGACCATTCTAAGTTGAAATCAGATTTCTCATTCTCGTGATCGCTGCCAACCTGGGCACTTGTCGATGGTTTTGAACGTTTCCTTGCGTCAATTTTATCGTGACTTTGATTCTCTAAATCTTTGTTGCTTTTTCTTTTTCTAGTCGTAACTGGCTCAACAATTGTCTGATTTTGAGAATGTAATAAAATACCGGGTTTATCAGAAAACACTTTGACGGGTTGATTTTGAGTTGTAACTGGAACAATCATTGGAGCTTTGCTCGCTGCGGTAGCAGGACTGCTTGCAACTCCTTCTAAAAAAAGTATATTATTAATGAAAGGTGGTATATTTCTGTAATAAATTTCAAGAATTATTTTTGTATACAATTAATTAACAATTAATTAATTTTTGTAATAAAATAAGTATTTTTTTACTTACTTGGTATTGGCTCAAAGACAAAATCTTCAGAAAAATCTGACCAATTCAAATTGCAATCAAATTCTTCATTTTCGATGGTTTTTTGGGCGCTACTCAGTGGTTTTGATGGAGCATTTACTGTTGTAGCATTTTGAATAATACCATCAAAAATCAATTGCCTATTATGCATAGAGTTTTCTATGTAACCCTGTGCTATTAAATCCGAACGCCATCTTCCCAGTTGTTTAATCATTTGCATATTCGCTCCAGAGTCAGAAAGAAGAGTCGCCGACGATCGTCTAAAGCAGTGACCTGTGTATTTTTCCGCATTTGGCAGTTGCAAATAGGCAGCAATTTTTTGTGGAACTTCACCAATTTTGTGTCTCCCAACAGCTTGGCGGTTACATTTACCATCTTGGTACCTGATGAAAAATCTGTCGCAAAATTGACCAGGTGGTCTCAATCCAATATAATTCTTAACTTTGTCGTAGAAGAGATTTCCAATAATGAATTGTCCCGCGTACTCATTTTTGTTAAAGTTGACTGACACCAAATATTTATTCCCCAAATCTTCAACGTCCTCGATTTTCATGTTCGTTATTTCGTCACAGCGCAGGCAACCACAAATTCCGAAAATCAGTATGACCTGCAGAAATTAAAACCAATTATTATTAATTAACTAATTATGATTAATTAATTAATTTATTATTATTTAAAAAATGAAAAAATAAACAATATTATTACCTTCATGGCTAAATAAACGAAATCCGGAGCTTCGTTCATGAATTTCATAATTTGATTCCATCTTAAAACAAGCGATTTTTTTGGTTTGTAACCTTTGGCATTTGTTTTTATCATACTTTTCAAGTTTAGAAAATTGCTAATATCAATATTGTCCTTCACATTTAATGTTTTTCGTAACATACTCCAGACACTCCACAATGTTGGTGGTTTTAATTTTCTCTTCATTTGCTCAAAATAAACAACTAAATTGTTTTCTTCGGAATTAGACAAAGAATTTTTGTTCTCTTCTTTCCATTTTTTATACGTGTTGTAAACTAACAGGTATCGATCGCAGGATTTTTTTGGTAACGTTCCACTTTCAACGATAATTTTGGCCTCTTGGTCGAAGTTTCTAAAGATTTCTTCCTCGTCTGAGGAACCTTCCGAAGAGGATTTTTCCATTTTTGAGGTTTTGCACGTCTTTTAAGTACTATTATAGAAATTTGCACGAGAACGTTTTGTTTCTTAACAGAACATTGCTTGCGATTTAAGATTATATTATACACCGCACTTGTCACTTGTCACAGCACATGCCCTGAAATAAGCGTTGTTATTTGGTTGCTATGCTAATGAGCCACAAAAATCTCGTAGCCAATCAGAGCGCTCGTTGGCTCGAGCAGGCCACAAAAGCCTCTGTTCCCGGAGCGAAAACCAAACGGGAAGTTCGTACTTTCGGGTAGGGGATACAGAAAAGTAATTTCCATCTTTTGTGGGGAATAAAAAAGCGCAAAGGAAGAAGAGACAGTTTTGGAATATAATTTTGTAAATTTAGAGAGGTGAATATTATGAATGTGTGTTGGTAAAAATAGTTGTGAAGACAAAATGAAGTCATGTAAATGATAAAATGTAGATTTATTGCGTTTAGAATGAGGATCGGGCACCATTGAACGTCGCTTTTCCTGGTGTGCATTTGAATTTTTATCACTTGCCTGTCAAGTTCTGGAAGTCGATCTCGTGCACGCATTTTGCAACGTGAACCGAGTACAAACACGCGAATAACCCATTTATGTACATTATGCGGCTAAAAGTCTTTTCTTCTTCGCTTATCATTTTTCTATATCTCAGATCGTCATCAAAAGTTGCATGAACGGGTTTAGAGTTCTACACACTAACATTTCATTCTCCACCGTGCAATAACCCCTAACCAGTTTTATCTGTCGTAAGCTAACGTTTCACATTAATGCGTTACACAATCATAAATTCTTTTACTCTCCCAACGTTCTTTTAGTAATTTTCGAAAATTTCATCCTCATTGCAAAATTTTTTTTTCCATCCTTCTGGAAGGATGGAAAAATTGACATAAAAAGTGTTTTTGATTGTTGGAAAAATTTTTGTAAAATTTTAAATATTTTTAAAATATTGAACAAATTATCAGAGTATTTGTATATTTATAGAGTTTGAAATATTATGTAATATTCTTCACCCTGACATTTGTGTATATATCTTTATTGCTCGAGATATAGGTATTATTCAGGTCAAAAGAATAGGTGACTGTTATCTTTGTCGCTCTAGTTTATACATTCCACTGGATTTCTCTGGAATATATGAATTCATTTTCTGATAAATATCGACTCTTCATTTCAATTTTGTAATTAGGCAGTTATTTTTATTCAAGTGGACCAAAATTGTGCCTTCTAGTTTTAATTTCGAAAATTCAGTGTTTAATTTCACAAAAGAATATATTTTTTAACAATCGTTTTTCATTTTTATTCTTCTTCTCCTCGATTTAGGTAAATAATAATTTTAGAAAGGGTTTAGGTAAATAAAATAAGAATGGAATATTTGTGAGAAAAAAAAAATTTGCAAATGAGATGATATTATATGGCCAGTTTAGGATCAAGGTGATAATAGGGTTTGTAAATAATTTTTCACGGTCGGTATATATACAAATTCGACAAAATAGTCTGTTTTCAAAATTCGACTAAAAGCTAACTGAAAAAAAATCTTTGCCGACATTCCTTACTCAGGGACCTTTGAAAATAGGCCGACAAACAATTCATTGGTGTCGTCTTCCCTTTATCCCCTGGTGGTACATTACTTTTCGTTCACCAGCATAAACTCGGGAGGTGGTTCTGGAATCTTGAAAAGTCGTCGTTTCTTCCCCTCCTCCACTTTTGCCTCTTCTTCTTCTCCTTCTTCTTCTTCTTTCTCAATATAACGACTAACGAGCAAAACTTTACCTACGCCCTAAAAATTTTGCCCTCAGGTTTCCTAACCAAGGTGGTTCCATATCTTTGCAGGGTCCCCCGCGCGCCACAACATTGTTGTCCGCTGGGGGATTCTAAGCCTTAAGTCCTAAGTTTTCCGACCCAACGGCAATGACGGTAAACTCCAAAGGGATGCCGAAAGATGAAAAAGGTACCGAGAAAAAGCCTTCACGCCGGGAGAAATTCTTCTAACAATCTTTCACATCGGCTCGGATCCAATTCCTTGTCAGAAATGAAAAATGACGGTCTCCTACGTTTTGCTGTTAATTACACGGACTTTTACCGAGAAAATGAGCTCAACTTACCGCTTCTCAGTGTTTTTTTCCCTGTTTTTTTTTTAATTAGAATTTTTTTAAATTTAGAAGTAAAAATAGGAATTTTTTCACTTTTGCTGGTTGTTAGTGAATATTTTTACTTGCTAGAAAAATTATAATTTGGTTTTTTATTGCTTGCTATACTTCCAATTTAATGAGAATTATTTGACTTTCGTTTTTTTAAATTCAATGTCTGGATTATTTGGTTAGGGATTTTTTTTGTATCTGGATTATTCGGCACCTT
>JUFY01013333.1:0-14709 GCA_001855655.1 Leptopilina clavipes
ATTGTTTCAAAATCTAATTTATTGAAAAATTACTGAATGTAGTCGTACTTTCTAACTTCTTTTCCATTTATTTTTAATGTAAGTTTTATATACGTTATAATAATATAAATCAATGTTTAATGCACAAAATCTTTGAAACTTTTACAGCACTAGTACGCCAAAAATTAAAGTATCATGTTAAGTTTTAGGTATCACCACTGAAGACATTCACAAAAAAATTTTGAAAACCTACGATTAAGCAACTATATCCCAACTTTACAGAAAAATTCAGTAAAATATTAGGAACAATTTTTCTCCGTGTATGAAAGATAGTAAAAAAAAAATTAATGTATATTAAAAGTATGTTGTCTAAACATAAATGGATTTGCACACCTTTGCAAAATGTAATTAACAGATCTGAAATTCTTTGCAACAGAAGTTTTTGTCAGACCAAATACTAATATATTCTACTGAAAATAGAAAATTCTTTTGAATAAATGAATACAGTTATTGGCGGTATTCATTTATTTGAAAAAATTTTAAGTGGGGCAAAATAGTGTTTAGTCAGACATTTGAGACTTTTAAATAAAAGATAAAAAAACTAAACAATTTGCTTTAGTTAATATTTTAATAAATGTCTGACTAAAAAGACCTATTCTACTGCAAATATCACGATCGAAAAGAATTTTAAGTAGAATAAATTAATTTAGTCAGACATTCGTATAAAGGTTCAAAAGTTTGGAAACTTTCACCTAAATAAGAAATGTCTGACTAAGCACTGATCTATTCTACTGCGAATTGCTTTTTGTTTTCTTTTCTTTAATTCGGAACAATTTCAAGTATAGAATTCTGATTTTTTATTTATTCATTTATTCATTTATTTAGTAATACAAGTGCTTTTGATAGAATTAATTTTCAGTAGATCATGTAAGTGTTCAGTCAGACATTTGTGATTTTAAACTAAAAGATCTAAGAAGTGTAAATTTTAGTTAAATTAAGAAATGTCTGACTTTACAAGGACCTATTCTACTGAAAAATGCTACTTCGTGAATTGTTTCAAGTAGAACAAATCAATGTTTAGTCAGACATTTGTGATTTTAAACTAAAAGATCAAAGAAGTGGAAATTTTAGTTAAATTAAAAAATGTCTGACTTTACATGGACCTATTCTACTGAAAATTCTACTTCGTGAATAGTTTTAAGTAGAACAAACCAGTGCATAGTCAGACATTTGAATTTTTATATAAAAAGATAAAAAAACTGAAAATTTTAGTTTAATTCAGAAATGTCTGACTTTACAGGGACCTATTCTACTGAAAATTCTACTTCGTGAATAGTTTCAAGTAGAACAAACCAGTGTATAGTCAGACATTTGAATTTTTATATTAAAAGATCAAAAAACTGAAAATTTTAGTTTAATTTAGAAATGTATGACTTTATAAAGACCTATTCTACTGAAAATGCTACTTCCCGGATAATTTTAAGTAGAATAAATCAGTGTTTAGTCAGACATTCGTAAAAGGAAAAAAAATTTCGCAACTTTCGTCTAATGGAAGAATGTCTGACTAAGAATTGAACTATTTCACTAGAAAATACTGCCCTTGCTAATAAGAATTGTAAGTAGAACATATCAGTGTTTAGACGGACATTTATTGACTCGAAAGCAGAAAAGAATACTTTCGGAATTTATTGTTTTAAATCAAATAAAAAAAGCCTAAGTATCTTTGTTCTTCAAAATATTATGAAATAACTGAAATTCAGTGAACTCGTGATTTCAGTTAAAAATTCCTCTTGAAATAAGATTTTTCTTTTTTTGAAGTTCGAAAAGAGACGTAATTTACCTGTAACATGGATTTCTCAAGACAGGGAAGAGGTGAAATCTGAGGTTGGGTCAGAGGGAGCCACGAATAAGTTGCGGCATTTCCTGCCTCCGAACTCTCATTTCAAACCAGTTTCCCACGTTCGACAGAGAGTCAAGCGAGTGTACGTAACGAGTGGTGCGGAAGGCTAAAAGTTGTGTAACAAGGGGTTACTGCCTGAAGGTCAATTTAGAAAGCACAGACTGTCATGGAGTGAGAACTTGGTTGGTTTCTAATCCTTCCAACAACCTCAACTCCCCTCTCTGCTCTCTTCTCCCACTCAATAGCATTCTCTGTGTGCGTGTATGATATTCTCTTAACGATGGAAAAAAACAAGCAAAAAAAAATAAATAAATAAATAAATAAATTTACCCCGGCAATATACAGTTCAGAGGAGAATAGTTATACTGACAATGTTAAAGTGAGCGTAGAAAAGGGGATACACTATAATACAGAAAGGTCAAAAGTTTTCTAACAAGGGTAGCGGTCGAGCGAGAAGCCCCCACACTTTTTCTTTTTTGCTATAAAGAAAAAAGCAATCCTTCTGTTTCCTATTTTTCTCCTTCTTTCTTCCTTAGGTTTCATTCCAACTGTACAAATAATCAAAGTGTTTTGCGCAGAATACAGTTGGAAGGGATTCGTTAGCCATCCATCGATCAACGAACACCGCATTGCAAAGGCGTGTTTTCTCTCTCTCTCTCTCTCTTTTTTTTTATTAAAAATATCCTGAATATTAACAAAACTGAATCTTTAATCTTCTTAAAAAAATTGTTTGTTTGTCAATCTAATTAATTAATTATCTAATTTTTCCACCACTGGTTCAAATATTCTAATATGAATATTAATACGATATTGTTATTTATTATTATAAATTGTATAATGTAATATAATATTATACATTATATATTAGAAGTAAACATGTCTGTATCTACCGAAGATTTCAAGCGCGTTGGAGAGTGAAGAGGATAGCATGTGACGAGGGTAAGCGAGAGCAAAAAGAAGAACCGATTAAACAAGAACTCTATATCTGCTCTTAAGATAAATGACCTTGAGCCCTTTAGGTCAGTCTGAGACCACCCTCGTCAGAAGCTTGTTTTCGAAAGACAACGGGATTTGATCGGAAATATAATAATGACCAACATCAACGAGCTAATCATCTTCAAATCCCATCGAATTTCCTTTTCCCTCTTTTTTTCCTATATTTCGATTTTCTCTTTCTCTCTCTCTCTCTCTCTCTCTCTCTTTCCCGATCATCTCTTTTTTTCCTTTTTATTCTTTCCTTCTTTTTTTAAATAAAAAAGAAAATTGAAGAGAGAAAAATGAAAGGAAAATGACAAATGAAAATATGTTGCGGATTCGTCGTTGGTATGATTAACGATTCTCTCGACTGGTCTATTCGTTATACGATATTGCACGGTATGTCTGGACCAGGTTCAATTGTCTGACCCTTTCCTCCAGCATGTAACTATTCGGGATCACCATGTCGTCAATTTCATCACAAAACCATGAGCGCATTAAATCAAGGATTATTTTCAAATGTCAAACATTCCATGATTTTGACTTATAAATGGTTTGTAAACGGCTTTCTCCCCTCCGTCTGTCTCTCTTTCTAACCGATAGGCTAAATGGATGAGAAATCCAAATTCCGAATGTGAATGTAATTTATATGTCAATATGGAAAAAAAAGAAAGAAAGAAAATAAAAATCAGACAATTTGTCAAAATAAAGTTTACGAGAATAATTTTAACCGACAGCAGGTGGTTGAGAAAATTTCTGTGACAAGATTATTTATTACTATTATCATTTGAGAAAAATGTAGTATTATTACTATAAATTGCGAATTGTGGGGAAGTTAATTTTTTTACTTTAATATATTAATTACGATGGAAAAAATTTAGGTACTCACTTAATGGTAACTGAGAAATCCTTCACATGGAAAGAAACTTACCTGTAACAAAGAGAAAAAATCAAATTAATTTTCTAAAAAATACAAAGAAAGGAAAAATTATATAAATATTACATAAATTAATACTAATTAAATTAAATTAAATTAATTACAATTAATTAATTGCTGAAACCAAATAAATTTTTCTCCTGTGTTTAATAGTCTAATAGTAATTTTAATTTCAGGAGTACCGAAATAGTGTTTCGTAACATTGCGGAATTAAATTCAGTTTTATTTTTATAATTTTTTTTCACTTTATTATCACGTTTGACTAAAAAATTACACAAAGCAGAAAAAACATTCCGAATTAAAATAATAATTTCAATCTGAGTGAAATAATTCTATAAATCAGAAGGCAGAATAAAATATAAAGTTGAAAGCTTTTTAAATATACAACAATTTCATTTATATTTCAATTCATTACTAAATTGTCAAACGGAGAATAGAAATTTACAATAAAATTTACATATCAGAGGTGTTAATCAATATTATTAAATAAAATATTTAATTCCTTTTACAGAGTTCAGAAAGTTAAAATTTTAGTTAAATTTAGTTAAATTCGCACCATAATTTATAAAATTAATTAATTATATAATAAACGTCAATTAAGAATTAATTTATTCGAAAGTTTGCGTTTAAATGAGAATTTGAATTTTATTAAAAGCGCTTATTTCCAGCCAATGGCGTTTAAAATGTGAAAGTTTTGAAATTGTCGCAAGGTTTGGAAACTTGGCGTGATAATGAATCATCTAGAACATGGTCCTATTATTCCATTAGTCGCATTTTCGCGGCTTTTCGAAGATAACGGGGTTGGGTCAATGGATTTTGCATTTTCGGACCGATTCTATGAAATGATGCGCGAATTACCAAGTGCAATTTTCTCTGTGCTCCATTCTACAAATTTGCGGTACAACTACGTAATTTCGAAACGGTTCTTTACATATATATATAGTATATATCACCAATTCACGTTTATTTTAACGCAATTATTGAACATTCTAACTAGACCAAAATCTATTTTAAATTTCAACTGATGTGCCTGTATTTTATTTCGACATTATACACAAAAAAGAAACACTTTAATTTCATTTAATGAAACATTTTTCATTAGACAAAAATTAAAGTGTTTCTTTTTTGTGTAAAAAAAATATTTTCCTAAAAATATATTTTTCTAAAAGTATATTTTTCTAAAAATATATTTTTTTACAAAAATTTTTTCATGAAATAAAATAAACAAGGGATGAAAATACACGAGTGGGGCGAATTTCTATTAAACTTTTTTTGAGAATATAAGCTAATGTACGCTTTTTGGTATAACAATTATTTATAGTAGCTTGAAGGTAAGTGAAGTGAATGCAGCGTAATGTTCCACGAACCCCCCTCTCCCTCTCTACACACAGTCAAGTAGACACATGGCATTATAAATCACGATTTTCTTGACAGCGGTAAATCAGAATCTCAGAGGAATGCAGCACACAACGAATCTGTTTTGCAGTGATATTTATTTCAGTTGCGAATGTTACTGACTTTATTTCACGGACCAGTGTGCCTTGTAATTTAGAAAAAAAAAAATTACATCACTTTTGTAACATCACTCAGAATCCCAAGAGATTCTCTGTCATAAGTTGGCAGCCTCATAAGTATATAAAAATCCATGCTCACCAATTTCTTATTCTGCTTTCACAAAAAAAAATAGAAAAGAAAACATTTAATAAAACATCTGATTCGGAATTTCTCTTTAAACATTTTTAAAGATTTACAGTAAATTTTTCTAAACTAGGAAAATAAATGTCAAAATACTACATCGGAAGAAATATAAAAGAGAATATTACAATAGGCAATAATTATTTAATTGAAAACAATAAAAAATCCCCCTTGCGAATAAAGTTTAAGGAGATAAACTTGAGAAAAAAAAAGAAAGGGAAGAAGAGATTATAAAAAAGTGTGAAAGAATTTGTAACTTTTGTACAGTAAGACAAAAAACCTATTGTTGTTTCTTGAGTTCCATTTTCTTTCAATAAACGCTGATAATCAGATTGAAAAGTTTTATAAGCTAGGGTTTTTCTTTTTTTTTTTGACGAGAAACAATGGTTTCTAGGAAAATTTATTCGATCGAAAAATCCCTTTTGTATCGTCTCATGCGAAAACCTCTTTTACTTTTCTATTGCGTCGAATGAAAGAAAAATAAAGTTAGAATTACAGTTCCATGGAGTACGATTATAATGAAGAATATTTTTTTCTTTATTTTTCACCGCACCGAGCAATGAATTTTAATTGAATTCATCAAATTAAGTTTACTCGAATGAACAATTTTTTTTCCTCCATTCGCAAATAGAAAAGAATAAAACAAAAAGGAACTTGGATTTTTAATTCAACTAAATGGTGTGCTTGACTCTCATTAACGTACATTTCAGTTGCTCTCGTAAATTATATTCTCATCATGTGCTTCAATAAATTATTTTATTGGAAAAAACTTTTATTTATTTTCTCCTTTCATTTTTTTTAAATATATAATTTTCTATACTATTTTCCAGTTTCAGGAAAATTTCCTCTGATTATAATATTTATCATCATAAACTCGAAATAATTTATTTGATGATAAATATGTGAATATTGTTATGTAAATATAGAATTTGTATTTTAAGTGAAAGAAATCGATGTTTAGTTTGAAATTTATGATTTTCAAATTAAAAAAAATACCAAAGACTGAAAAATTTGGTGTTCTGCAAAAATTCTTAATGAATTTAAAAATGTCGGACTCGTTGTTTACCTACTCTACTGAAAGTCATAAACTCATATGGTCAGAAAATTTTAAGTAGAATGTATAATTGTCCAGTCGGACATTATTTATTAGAAAATAAAAGAAGAACCTCTGAAACTCTCGATTAGTAAAAATATGTCTGACTGAATACTGACCTATTCTACTGAGAATAAACCTGTATTCATTTATTCGGATGAATTTTAAGTAGAACAAATCAGTCTTTAGTCAGGCATAATTGTGATTTGGAAATAAAATATTTAAAAACCGGAAAACTAGTTTAATTCAGACTGACTGTATACGAACCTATTCTACTGAAAATACTTACGTTCATGAAGAATTTCAAGTAGAATAAATCAGTGTTTAGTCAGACATTCCTAAAGGGCCTGAAAATTTCGAAACTTTCGTCTAATTGAGAAATGTCTGACTGAAAAGTAGACTATTCTACTGAAACCACTATTACATGATTATTTATTCGAAAATAAACTTTCACGAAAGCTTTGAAACTTTTTTAATTGAGAAATGTCCGACTAAGCATTGAATTGTTTCACTGGTAAATACTGCTCTTGTTCATTCGGAACAATTTTAAGTATAGAACAAATCAGTGTTGAACATTTTTTTTTTTTTGAAAATAGAAAAAATTGATTGTAAATTTTGCCTTGATGGAGAAATTTCTAATGATCAAATACTAATAATATTTATTACTACAATTAATAAAATTCCAAATAAAAAATTGAAGTACTGTAAGTAGAACATGTAAATTAGACTAAAAATTAAAAAACAAAAAAACAAGTCTCGTATATAGTGTAACAGAAAAGAAAAATTGAAGTGTACGTATAACAATGATCAAGTGAGAAGTTGTTGATTGTAAAAAGAGATGGGAACAGAACATCAAAGATAAAAATCATTCGTTGAAAAACATTGCCGAACTAACAGGGGTTCTAATAAACGGAGAGCGTTCAATTTGTGCCACGAAGTACCCCACAAATGGGAAATAGCAAGCGACACGGTCGTTGCACAGTCCGATTGGTTGACTTCGTCCCGCATTCCGTTGGTTTTGCGTCCTGCGCAAAATTCACTCGGACTACCGCATATCGCCTCCCTTTCCCTCCTCACCTCTTTACTCGATTCCCTAACCCCCTCAACTGAATATCACTCACTAAATCTGTCTCTCTTGTATTGCCCAGCGAAACTTTCCCATCTTTGTCATCTATCTCCTAATTCTCTACTATTTGAAACACACAACATATTATTCCATATACTATAGAGATGGAATAATACCAGTGTATCTGAACTTGAACAAGGATAAACGATCAGAGAGAGAGAGAATGTGGTACAAGAAAAGAGAGTGAGGGGCACAAAGGGGTGGCACATACCTATTTCGGTATATATGCGAAATCGTGCGGGCAGAGAGTCAATTGAATCAATTGGTTCCTACCTGTGTCGAACCTATTTGCATTTACCATCGAGCCAATAGAATGCCACAATGACGAGGTGGAAATTAATGTGTTAGTTTGTTAATTGCTAATTAAAAACACCGTTTGTCACTCGACTCTTCATTTATCTAAACTTTCATTCACCCTTTTGTCAATGACAATAAAACTCTGTATTTGCCAGTTTTCAGTGGCAGTGTTTGCTCTCAGTTTAACTTTTCAATAGACTGAAAACAGCAAATAAAATTTATATCAATTTTCAAATTTTACTTTTCATTTTCAACTCAAATCTCAATTGAAAATACTATGTGTGTTATTTAACAAAATACAAGGGTAAATTTATTTCATTCTGAATATTTTTTTGGACTGTTTATTTGAAAATTTAATAGAGATAATTTTTTTTTTTAATAATAATTCATCATACATTTTAAAAGAGTTATTCAATAAAAATTTTTTTCATCCCCTGTAGAAATGAAACATTCAAGATATATATGTGTGAAGGTTCGTAAAAAAAAATAATAAAATGGAAAAATTACTGTTGGAAATTGAAATATTAAAAGTTTAAATAGGGAGTTTAATTTAATAACAGATGGAATGTTAAAAAAAGGAGTAATAACGAATTTTAGATTATAAAACAGGGGAGATTTTCAAATAGACTATTTATAAAGTTTAAACAATGACTATAATTTTATTTTCACCTGACGTGATGATTGAAAAAGACAATAAAATCAAAAAGCATTTCCACTCTCTCTAAATTTGAAATTTTACCGAATTTTCGCCAATTCACTCGCAGAGAAATAAAATCAAATTAATTATTATTCACTATAAAATAATTCCATACTTTCTAATAGTGTTTAATAAATTAGATACTTCTACACTCGAAAATCGTCGGTATTTTACTTCTAATTTGTAAAAAGTATCTTTACGGAAAAAATGTGTAAAATGTCAGCAATAATTTCTTGACTCTTTTTCATTTAAGTGCCGTCCTCTCTTAGTAATTTCAATGAAACGCCCATTAGAAGGAAATTAAGTATTAATTAAATGTTCTTTTTCAAAAAGCTTCCTTCCTTTTACAAACGACTTTTCTCTCAAGTAAAAGCAGATTTAAAAAGAAAACGTTTTTTCTCTCACTTTTTTGCATTCGAAAAAAAAGTGTTTGTGTTTTTTTTTTTTAAACAGACAAATTCCTTAAAACTTGATTAATGCAATAAATTTTTTCCCATGACATAAAAAAAATTCCACGTGGGAAAAATAAAAAGAATGTTATCAATATCTATCATTTGAATGTGATTTTAAATTTTCTGGATAAAAACACATTCGATTGAAAGTATATATTGAGAATAATATAATAAAAAAATAAATAAAGGCGTCAGTGTTGAAGTATTAAGTTGGAAAAGTTAAGGTACAGAATTTAGTGATCGGTGGCCATCTTCAGCCTTCTTGAATCGATTCCTTGATGATCCCTTAGAATATCTAAGTGCCTTTCGAGAACCCTCGAAAACCCTACTTCCAACAAACGAACTGCATTGCCATTACCAACCGTCCTTTACCCTCTGAAACGATTAAATTCACCTCTGGCTAATCGTGGTTGTTCAAATAAAACGAAAAAGACGCACTCAGAATTGGGAATCAAAAGATCAGAATTTCGAGAACCCTTCTTTCACGATCCTAAACCATTATTAACGAATTTCTATACTATTGACTCTAAACCACTTACTTGTATAAAATGAATTTCAGCATTACTTTTCCTTACTTCTTTCTATCCGATTCACGAAAAAAAAATTTGTATTCATAATAAATCTACTTCTCTCCACTTTTTGGCAAATACATCAGAGCAATTACATTTTCTGTAGATCAAATATTCAAAAATAAAATTATTATTCGCATTTTTGTCGAATGTTTTTAGAAAGTAAGAAAAAAGTCGATAATAAACTTTTTTTAAATAAAATTATTTCTTTATTTAATGGATGAGAAACAATAGAGAGGCAGAGAGACAGAAAGTAAAAAATGTATGAGTGAATATCTCTTTGGATTTTATTATTCATCGAGCTTCCATTATCACTTACATTTCACATCGATTCTTGAAATTCTCGAAACCGCTGAACGATTTGAAACTCCCTCTCTCTCTCTCTCTCTCTCTCTTACCGCCTGCGAAAGTCGCACGGTTAGAATAAATAAATTGTTGGAAAGGAAGAAGGAAAGAAAGAAAAGAGAAAAAATAATTTCAATGAGACAAAAACCAAGTGAAAATAAGCAGGTGTTTCGATGGATTTCCGACTTGCTGTGATTTTCTCTCTCCTATACGCATACTTTATTTCTCCTTTATATTTTTTTCCCTTTGTTTCCCGAAACCCTGTTTTAAAACATGAACCACCGCAATAGAAAGCGTTCGTTAAATAGTATATTTCTTCGATTTTCCCGAAGTGATGCGATTTCAAGGCTCGATAAGTCCAAAAAGAAAAATTCATAACTAGAATAATTTTTTACCAAAATTATCTTTCAATGTCAGGAATTAAAGAGTGATTCATGCTCTTCAAAATGAGACCAATGCGAATTTTTTTTATCAACTTTTAATAGCACACAAGTAGTTTACTCGAAAGAACTTTCAAGTTGAATAGGTCAGTGTTTATTCTCCATTTTTTTCTAGAAAAAAATAATAATATTAATTTTTCTCTCTTTCTTATATCCTTCTATCAAAAATGTTTTGAAATTCTTTAACACGATAGAAAAATGCTATGAGTATAAATTTTAAAATTCGATTTTACAATGTCAACATTTTCTTTATATAAAAATTTTTTTGTTGTTGACATTTCCGCATGATGGTGTAATTTTAACTTAAAGATACGCCACTGGCTGAAAATTCAGTTTCTTCCTTCAGGTTTTCATTCTTCACTATCTCGATTTTTTTGCTCTCTGTCTCTCTCCCTCTCTTGACGCGCTGTGCTCTGTAGAATACAATACAGACCGATTGATAGATGTGGGAGTACTCGCGACCGAATAACGCTCGACAATAACTCGCCCTATCAAAGAAATCAACAGTACCAACCTTCCTTCTTCTCAACCCCTTTCCACAAGCATACACCCTATGGTCCACGCTAGGATTTCGCTATACTGCCTCTTGAAATTGGCTATTGTGTACGTTTCAACAATGTATTTTTCTTATTTTCATTTTCCCGTCAATTTTCCCTTTTCATTCAACTCATCTTGCCTTTATTTTCTCCTTCTATCTCACGAAATTTATCTTAAATTTCTATTTCTCAGGTAAATTGATATCTAAAAAGAATGAGAAAAGAAAAACAAGGAGGAAATTAAAATCTAAAAATTTGTTCAAGAGGGAAGAAAAATAATTTTTCCCCCTAAAAAAAAATATATACAGTCTCTTAACGAATGGAAAACATACACGTTAATAAATAAAACTGCACATAATTAGTTTCACGCCATCACGAAATGTTTTACACTTCCAGAAATCCATCCTTCTCCAATGATAATGTGACCTATTTAGATATATAAAGAGAGAGTCTCTCGCGCCTGAGATATTTACGACTTCCGAAATTCTGACCACATGATTAATTACACGCATATCTGTAATGTTTTTTTTCTTTCTCTGATTTAACAAACACCGACGTTCTTTAAAATTACCTATTGTATATTTTTTATAAACAATCCCTGACGTTTTATTCTGAAAATTGAGATTTTACAATATTTCACCATATTAGAAATGTGGAATAATTTCCAAAAAAAGAAAAACAAAAATTCAATTTTTTTTGTAAAAAAAGAAAGAAAAGCTTTCAAGTAAATGAAAATGTAACAGGTTTGAAAGTATCATGATCAAATATTAATTTCATCACTTAGGTATACGGTTTCTTGTCTAACTTTATCAATACTCTCTCTCTCATCATATCTCCAAGGGTAAAAAGAGAAAAACGTCACAAAGTACGTCACACCATACTCTGGGGAATTTTTCCGGACGTTTGACATTATTTTTCAACAGAGCAGCCAAGAAATTGATTTGTTATTCAAATATCTTTTCTCTTGCGTCGCTATAGGGGATAAAATGAAGGGCGACCGATGCGAAGGAAACTGGCAAAGGCCCATGACCGATTAGACTAATGGACCGTGAAGCAACTCAGCCATTTGTATGATAATCTACTTTGTACCAAACGCCGGAAGCCAACGAAACAAAAGTGTCCTTCGTGCATCTAAACCGCGTGTGCGCCAGTAAACGAGGGAAATAAGAATACAAGTCTCGCGTGCGGTACACCCCGAGTGTGAATCTCACCATCAACCTCAACTTTATATGTATTAGATTATTCCTTCCTTGAGAGAATTAAAATAATCTACTTTCACCTAGTTTTTAATTTTTTTAAAAAGCAAATTCATTTTCCAATTTAATTTCACTTTTACCTTAAAACACTTTATAATTAACCCCATTTCACAAATAAAAAAAAGGAACGACAAAATTTTCTTTATAGACAACATCCTATTAGCGAGTATAAAGAGTTTCAAATTTTCAGCTATACGAGACATTTTATTTTTTTTTGATGTTGTTTCGCAAAGTCTATAAACATTTTATTCCATTAACGTGTTTCGTCTTGTTCTCTGTTATTTGTTTCGCAACTTGGAAGAAGATAAAAGAAAATAATTGCATTTATACGAATTCTTTTTGTGTCTTACGTTACTCGTATAATAAGTATTCATTTACAATGTCTCCTTTCAGGACAATGAACAATAAGGGAACAAATATTAGAAAACGAGAGATGACAAAAGTAAAATAACACTCGAGAGTTTCTAACTTCATAAACACTGTTTTTCTGCCTTTGGCTTATGTTTCACTCTCTTTAAACGCGCGCATCTAAAAAGAAAACATTTTATGTACATTTTCTATATATACATTCTAAAAAACAATGTTCCTTGAAATGCGAGACACATTTTCGAGAAGAAAAACAATTAAATCTATATTCTCTTCTCATAAAAAGCATCATAAAACACTTTTTATTTTATATATCTGCAAATATCTTGTCTCAAGACTCTCATGAAAATTTAATAGTTATACAACGTTGACTCATCTAAAAGAAAGTTTTAATAATTCTTATCTACTATTCACAACGTTCGTAAATAATAATTGTTGAATATGTGCGAAAAATTGTTGAAATAAGTGCGAAAAAAGTTAAGAAATGAATTAAATTAAGTTAAGTAATTAGAATTACTTTCTAATTAAATTAGAAAGTAAAAAAGAAGAAAATTTTGTTTTACTGGATAAATGTCTGACTGTCTCTTTTACTAGAAATTGTTTCTATAGAGAAAAATTTTCAGTAGAAAAGGTTGGTATTAGTCGGACATTTGTATTTTGAAAATAAACTTTCATGAAAAGCTACAAAACTTTTTTTAATTAGGAAATGTCTCATTGAGCGTTGACCTATTCCACTGACGGGAATGCTTTGCCGACTGGAGTATTCTAAGTAGAACAAATCAGTATTTGGTCAGGCATTTTGATTTTCAAGCACTTATATTCACATTCGAATTTACAAAAATATTTTTGTTGTAATTTGAAAATAGAAGGTCAAAAATAACTTCTTTAATTGAGAAAAGTCTGCCTCAGCATTGATCTATTCTACTGAAAATAGATTACTCCTTCTTTGGACCAATGTTAAGTATGAAAAAAATAAATAATAAATATTTTAATAAAGAATAAATATTTAAATAAAGAATAAATATTTTAATAAATATTGAACAATTAATCGAATAATTTAGAAAACCCTGTCTGACTAAAACGAAATATTTCCACTAAATAATAGAGACTGAATTTGAAGAAATACATTATTTAAAATAAATTATATTTTAAAACAGTAAATATAAGATGAAAAATTGAAGGTACAATTTTTCATCCATCCCAGAGAATATTAATTTAAAAAAAAATGGATATTAGGACAATTAACAATAAAGTATTAAAGCAACTTTGAATAAATTGTATGACCCTTGTTAAAATAAATCTACTTTAAATGCAGCCGCTTGCTTCGTGACAAAAATGGCTTCATCGACAATCGGTAAATCACTTAATCCTGTCGCGTGGAAACATTTTCGTTGTAAATTCCAGCGATATATCTTTCTCTCTCGGATATTACTTGCAGGTGAAATCGCTTTGGTCGTTCGATAGTCGATACACCAGTTACAGTTTACGAGCGTTATCCGGTGAGTCGTAAGTATACGTATCTAGCACGGTAGAAAGCACACCGGAGGGTACTTTCTTGGCGAGAGGTTTGTCCGAAACTTTTCCCTGGAGGTCTCTCGATTCGAGTGACGCGCACATATGGATATAAAGCCCTTCTCTCTCTCTCTCTCTCTCTCTCTCTCTCTCTCTCTCTCTCTCTCTTCTCTCTCTTCTCTCTCTTCTCTCTCTCTCGCTCGCTCAGTCTCGAATGACGCTCTGTTTTCCATGAATACAAATGTCCCGATGAATGTGTCACACTACCTGCGCTCGCATTGAGAAATCCCTGCAAATTTCTTTGCGTTATCCTCTTGATCTCAATTCACACTACAATGGTTGGCGAAATCGTCCCTCTGTGGAATTCTTATTCGCCAAACTGTCCTTTGCATGTACTATATAAACTGGCTCAAAAATTGTCCGGAGTAGATTGAGAGAGAAAAGTGTCGCTACAATCAGATATTACTTTCCAATCGCACCCATGAGAATCGCCTCTGTACAATTTTTCAATGCCTGTTTTACATTTCTTTACAT